>JANPWX010018629.1:100773-170378 GCA_024734555.1 Trochalopteron elliotii | reverse complement strand
AAAAAAAACTAAGCAAACAATAAAGACTTATTTGTATTTGTATTGCTTTTTTCTGAGATCTCTTTTTTTCAGAGAGAAACACCATTATTTTAACTCTTATCTGGCATTTTCTATGTAGTTAGTTAATTCATTAATAAAGCCTAATTTATATACAGTGATAAGAGCTTGCAGGCTTTCATTCTCTTTCATTCTCACTGAATGATAAAGCTGGATGTTTTTATGTTGCCTTAGCTAAATCCTCTCTAATCAATATATCCTGAAAATCACCTGACTAATTTTATCTGGGAGTCATTTGAGGGGGATAAACTCCAATGCCTGTGCTTTGAGATGAACCATCCAGTGAGTAATATTTCGAACAAGCAAATGGATTAGAGCTTTTCACATACTTTGCTGCTTGTTTGTTTGAAGTGCTACTTCCTACTGCAGGTTTTTTCCAAGCCTTGTTTTGTTCTTGTTTCTGAAGATCTGCCTGTGACATCATGACATCACCTGCTGGGTTTTGCTGCATGTTTAGAATTTTGTATTTTAAGTGCACGGGTCAGGGACATGCCTCTCCCAGACCCTGTGTGCTGGCAGAGCAGCAGTGGACAAGGATTTTGCTCTTTGGGACCCTGCAGCTAATGGAAAAGTATTTCAGCATCCTCAGGCCTTGCACGGATCCTGGCACTTTGTGGTTAGTGACTGATATTGCCACTCTGTAGGCAAGTTAGAAATTGTCTTGTTGAGTTTGCCTGAGAGTGTTTTGCTCTTGTTCAATTTCCTAAAGCACTTAGCGGGGCAGGAATTAATATAACTCTTCCCTTGAGCTCTCTGGAGATATTCAGGAGCTGCAAAACTCTCTGCATTCAATCAAGGTGATCACTTCTTAACAAAGCTCTGAGCTACTTCTGCCTGAACAGAAAGTGGTGGCAACTGTGTGAAAATCAGCCTAAGTGCTGATGCCCCCAAATTTCTCTTTGCTTTATATCGGCTGTGGGCTGAGAAGGCAGGAATTAACTCTGTGGCTGTTCTTTCATTATGTGTGACAAAGAACTCAATTTATTGTTAAGTTGGTGGGGGAATTTCCTGAGGTTAGATGTAGGAAGTTGAGAGCAAAGCAATCTTGTACAACTCAATCAAGAATTCATTCAGACTCAGTAGCTGTGATTTTGGTGTATGTTACTGCTTGACAGAGGCGAGCCTTAGATTATAGAAAATATATCTTGAAACGTTCTGTGTTAGAAGTGAAGTGCACAGGGAGTTTCTTGTCTTTGTCAGCATTCAGTTGCTCACTGGAAATTTGAAAACCTGTGAAGAAATGCTGCTATATTCAGTGCCAAATGGTGTGGGGCATGAGCTGAACCTTCAGGCTGGGTGAGTAGCCCTGCCCTGCACTGGGTCCTGAGCTTTCACTTCACACCCGCCAGGGGGAAGGTGTCCTCACCTGCTGGACATGGCTGGGAGACTTGCTGGACTGGTTATTGTGGGCTGGTGGAACAAGTCTTCAGCTCCCTTTGTCCAGGGCCTGCCTTGGTGTGCACCTTGTGATATATGCTAAAATAGATGGAAGTAACAACCTAACTGAAATTTAAATGAGGGAGAGATGAGTGTAACCTCCTTTGCATTTCAGGTCTGCTTAAAGCAAACAAAACAACCTTGCAGGTTTTTGTTTGTTTTCTTTTTTAATATTTTGGTTTTTGTTTTTAATAGGGTCAAAATTAAATTGTGTTTTTGTTGGACCTGAACTGAAATTTGGTTTTATGCTTTTCAGACTGGTGATGGATGTAGAGATATTAGCTTTTCATTCTAGGACAGAAAGGGACATCTTTTTAACTGGAATATAAGTTCCAAGAACTTAATGCAAACACCTGATCTTCTGTGTTAACTTTCAAATGGTGGGGCAGGAGGACAAGAGGTTTTTTGATAAAGGTTAACACGTGGTCAGTGTCTTATAAACCACATGTTAATGTATCAATCTCTGAGGGTCCAGCCCTTGCAGATTGGCTTAAAAGAATTTCAGTGAGACTGCTCTTCAGAGGTGTTTTGTAAAGCAAAAGGTTTACTAAGTGAAAAATATCAAAATAACAAATGTTACAGAAAACAAATGAAAAGTCGTGCACAGGTGTCTGAGAAATCTCTGACACCCTGCTAGAAACACTCCAAAAAGCCCTTTACTTTTTTGTGCTTCTTCCTAAATACTGAAAGTTTTAGGAGGGACAATTTGGCTTGCTGCCAATAAGATCACCAAGAGGCTTTGAGTTACACTCAGAGCCCAATCCATGCTCTTGTGCTGGCACTGAGCCAATTACTGTGAGAAAAACAGAACTTTCTAGTTAAACTTCCTAAAATGTCTAAAGGTAAACTGAAACTCTTTCCCTATTTGGAAGCACCTGCTGGGGGTGTAGGGTGCATTACCACAGTTTTTCATAATTTTCTTTGTTTTTGTCCTAAGCTTAGCTGAAGGTGGTTATGGTGCCTGGTGGAACCCCCCTTGATAAGCACCAGAGTTGAGTAAGGGTTGATGCCAGGAGTGACTGAGGCTCTCCTGGTTGTGAAACAGGCACAGAGCAAAGATGAGCTGAGACTTGAGAGAACAGCAGAGGCAGTGCTAATTAGAGCCTGTTAGGCCATTCATGAGTGAAACCATTTCCCTCTTGACTGGATATTTGAGATTCTGAGCCTGAGGATGCTCTTTTGGGAAGGTTGGGCCATGCTGCTTCGCGGGGATGTCAATGGGGCAAGGACACTGGCACCTGGCAGGGCTGGGGCCCCAGGCTGCAGTGGGATGTGACAAGTTGCAGGAGTTAGACACAATTAGTTTAAGGGGAAAATCTATGATCTTCACAAAGATAATGTACTTAGCTGGTTAATAGGAGGCTTGCTTGTCTGCAGATGCCAAGTCATTTACTAATTGCCTCGTTTGCATCATTGCATTAAATTTCAGATCTGATCTCTAGTCCTCTGCTATTCCACAGAGTGAAGGGAAATCATGTGCTGCCTCCCATTGCTGGCATGCACTGACCTTTGGAACCTGGGCTCTGGCTGGGACACAGCCCTGGGAGCCCAGGAGAATCACATCCTCCAGCTTCTGGGCCAGCCCAGCCTCCTGCCTTGGAGCAGCCCCCGTGTGTCCGCATGCCCTGCAGAGAATCCAGGTCATGTCAGGCTGACCTTGGCTGGAAATTCATCTCATCCTCTCTGTATTGGCATCTTTAAAACAGAAAAGTTAAATTAATGATGAAAGAGATTTTGGGGGCCTGTGGGTGTTTTTGCAGTACAATGGACAGTGAAGCAAAAGCTGCAAAAAATTAAATGTTTATATCCTTTGAAGTCAGACTAGGGCACTGTGATTCTGTTTTGATTCATGCCTGCTGGCAAGAATAAAGCAGGTTGTCAGTAAAGAAAGCCTTTATTCAAATCTATTTATTACAGCTAAAATATTCAGCCCACTGGTTGGGTGGTGTATTGGTGCTGGCACCTGGTGCAGGATTAGCAGTGCCTGAGAGATGCTGGGAGCCAAGGCACAGGGGCTGCAGTGGGGCTGCCCTGTGCTCCTGGAGCACTGTGCCCTTCTTCTGCCAGGGCTGCAGGGACAAGGGGCACAGCAGTGGCACTGCAGTAGCCCCAGATATCCTGGAATTCCCTAAAATCACTCTGAGTAGATTTACTGGCAGAAGCAGATATTTTTGCAGTAGGATGGGCAATATTTAATTTTCTTAAATTGGTTTGTTCCTTGTTTAGACTGGAGTTCCACACTTTATTTTTATACTTCCTAATGCAGTTTCCATTTTGAGCATTGCTGCCAGCATGACAAGCTTTTAATTCTTGAGAACTTTCTGGGAAAGCTTCCTCAAATTACATAGACCACTCTTCTGCAACATCTGTTGCTTTTTAGGACCCTTATTGACTTTTGTCCAATAACCTCTTCCTAGCAGAAGTTTATCTTTGTACCCCATAACAGAAGTCAGAGTGCACAGGCCAACACCTCCCTGTGCTCCAAAACCCTGAAAGAAGGTTTCTATAGCCAGCTGGAGGCACCAGGGGAGCACACAGAGCTGCTGCCTTGGTTTGTGGTGAATAATTCTCCCTCTGCTCGGGCTGCTTGCGTGGTGCTCAGCTGAGCATCCCTCTGGTGCACACACAGAACTTCCCTTCTCACCTTCTCTGGCCCACAGGCTCTGTGTCTTCCACAGAGATGTCAGTGTAAACATTCACTACCAGAGTGCGTGGATGCAGGGATGTGACATTTGAGTGGTTAATTATAAATGAAAGAAAAAACCCTTTAAGCCATGCCAGTCTATTCAAGTGATCCAGATTTGTCTGATAGCCTGTGTGATCATGCTTCAATTAACTCTGTCACAGTGCATTTTCTGTGGTTTGCAATCTCACCAATGTTCAACTCATGTTCATTGGTTTTGACACTGAATTTTGTTGTAAACCTGTAGTGGTTTGAAAGCAAAACCAGTGAGACACTCCAAGTCAGAAATACAATTTAATAGGAAGGGAAAAAAAGTAAAATAAAATAAATGCAATAATACAAAAGACCACTGACAGAGTCAAAATATAACCTGACACCCTGTTGGTCAGGGTGTTGGAAACAGTCCAAAAGTAAGCCCTCCTGGAGTGGCAGATGTGGTCCTGTTGGAAGTAGAGATGGTCTTGTAGAGAAAAAGGGTCCAGAGATGGGTCCAGTCTTCCTTCAGGAGTCCCGTGGGAACACTGGATGTCTGGTGACACTTGTGGCTCTTTTTTATCTAGGTGGAAATGCTTTGGGTCCTCCTTCCTGGGTAGAGCATCTCACAATGGGATGATGCAACGTGTCATGTCATTGGTAAGCTTTAATGGCCCATTAACAGAAGATATCCCCATGGAGGTAATGGGAGGGTGAACAGAGATAAGAAACAATCCCCCACCCGGTTTTAACAGCTGGTTTGTTATCAGAAAGGCAGTCACCCCCTCTCTCCTGGAGTTACAACAGATAAAGAAAATAAAACTTCCCCAATCAGTTTCAACAGATGGAATAGAATAAACATTTTTTGGTTACAAAACCCAAGACAAAACCTTTGAAGTGGTCAGAAATGATAAGCTGGAAAACCCCAAAACCTATTTTCTTAAGTCTTTCTGCTAGATCTTTGAAATCTTCAGTATAGTATTGATGGAGATTTTCTTTGGAGTATGAAAAGGGTTTCCACGGGTCATCCAATCAGTAAATGACATGTAATTGGAACAGGCAATGATATACTCTAATTAGAAACCCGTGCTATAAAATTGTTTGAAAATAAACAGATGTGGAGGGAATGGGTGCTATTTTTAGACTAGGATTCTAAACAAGAGAATAAAATTCTAAACCAGATTTTCATTGATTGATTTGTAGACCCATGGGAGGATCCACAGACCAGGGAGCATAGGACTGACTGCCTAGAGGCAGACCTGGTAGCAGGTGCCCATATCCCTGTGGCTCTGAAATGCAGCCAGAACATTTACAGGACTAGCAGCGTGCTGTGAGTGCAGGGCTCAATGAAACCTGCTGGGTTTTGCTTGCCTGAGACCATCCCAGGTGTGCTCCCACAGCTGTCTGCAGGCTCTGGTCTCTGGAGGTGACAGCAGAGGCAGAGGTGCTGTTGGTGCTCCAGCTCCGGAGATCACCCTGGCAGGGAACGTTTTCATGCCCGGGATTAACTCCAGATGAAACTGCTACAGAGAATGTGACAAAGAACAGAGCAGTGTGGAGGTTTCACACTGGGGAGGACTGGGTATTTCCATTCTCTTTGCTGTATTTGGCTCTCCATGGTGTGTAATGGTGGTGTAGAATGCTGAGCCCTGATCCCCTGGGTGTCCATGATGCAGTGCCCAGGGGTTCTGCCCCATCTGGGTGGGCAGGGGAGAGCTCCTGGCCCCATGGCATTGAGCACAGCATGGGACAGAGCTGGGCAGGAGCTGCTGCACCTCTGGTGCCCATTGCAGTGCAGGATCCAGCCTTTTTACCTGCTTCAGATAGTCCTTGCCTGCCAGGGGATTTGCTGGGCTAATGTGGACTGCAGCTGTGTGATCAGGTCTGCAAACCCTCCTCACCCTCAGTGGTTCTGGCTGTAGCTGCTTGTAGTGGTTTGAAAGCAAAACCAGTGAGAGGCTCCAAGTCAGAAATACAATTTAATAGGAAGAAGAAAAAAAGGTAAAATAAATGCAATAATACAAAAGACCACTGACAGAGTCAGAATACAACCTGAGTGGGATGATGGAAGCAGTGATCCCATAGAAAGGTCTGGTAGCTCTGATCCTCTGGGAATCCAGTGGGTAAGGTCCCCTATATTGTCCCAAGTCCCAGATTATATCCAGGTGAGAATGCTTGGCTCCTCCCCCTGGGCGGAGCATCTCACAATGGGATAATGAGTCATACAGGGGGTCCTTGATGGCCCATTAAAGTGAGATAACTATGATATCTATGAGTCATGCAGCAGGCCATTAACAGAAGACCCATTAACAAAAGATCCATTAACAGAAGACCCATTAACAAAAGACCCATTAACAAAAGACCCATTAACAGAAGACACCTTAACAGAAGAGGGAGGGGGAACCTGGAAGAACACTGCTTCAGCAATTGGTTTCAACAGTTCATGAAGATGGCAATAGAATACCCTGTGCATATCTTATACTACAACCCAGGACACTGCTGTTGGTCTTGACGTATGCAAGCTTCCTCTCCAGGCAGACATTTGTCACTATCACCGCCTTTAATAGCTTACTGGAAAAAATATAAAGATTAATTTTTAAAATATATTTTAATTTGTTAATCTTTTATTATGCTGGAGCTAGAAATCTCCGAGGATATAATTGGAGAGAATAGTAATTGCAGGGTTTGCTCATGCTAGTATCTTCTTTCCATAGGTACGTTATGGCAGTGTGTCTAAGGCATTATTTTAATTGGTCTGATGCAGACCTTCCCAAGATGAATGATTTATCTTTATTTTATTACTTTGTTTCTACTTTGTTACTTCATTTGCTACCTGTCATAAAAGAGGAGACAAGGAGGCCAGTGTCTGTATGGAGGATGCAGAGGACCAGTGCCTTTTGTAAATCATCCATTTTTATGTCTGTGATCTGAGCTATGAAGGAAATTGCTGCTCAGCTTCTGATGAAACAGAACATAGTGTGATAGAGAAGCAGGAAAGTCCACCCTGAAAATAACAGGGACAAAAGTTGTGCAACATCAGTGACTGTAGCTTATGGGAGTGTAGGAGAGAAAAAATAAAAATGGTACCTTGTTCCTCCACTTCTTCACTTCATGTAAACTCATGCCCTAGGCAATAACAAATAATAAAAATAACAGTGAAGCACAAAATGCTGTACAACAAGCCACATCTTTAGTTTTTTCCCTTTCCTAGTCTTGCTAAGAAGAGATTACAGGCAAAGCACTCCTTTTTCTTTCCAATGTCACTAAAAGCATTTAAGATTCACTGCAGTTCATTGGCCCTGCTTTCTGCATTATATAGCTTGAACAATTTGTGAGAGCAGTTCCTAAGTAGAATGAGGATTTTATTTTTGGGCAGAGAAGGTCTTTGAAAGCAGAGCAGAAGGCAGAACATGCTGCAGATCTGCTGCCTGTGGTGTTTGTCTTCCTGCTCTACACAGACCAGATTAGGCTGCCTTCTTTCTCCTGCCATTCAGTCACATCTAGCACCCTCAAGGACTACAGTTTTTCTCCTATTAGGTGTATGTATGGACTCTGAAAGCAACAAGAATTAGTTGGACCCTGCTCTGCCTGTTGCCAGCAGTGCTAGTGATGTTCCAGTTGGAAAGGCTCCTGGACCAGTGGGGTCAGTCTTTCCTTCTTGTGTTCTTTCTTCCATTTTTTTTTTCTGCTGTTCTTTTCTTTCTTTTGACGAAGCTGTCAAAATTCATGATGTTCTGATTCTCTTCAAGTTTGCTGTACAAGTTTAGTTTGCAAATTGAAACATTAATTCCTTCCCCGCCATTCTTTGGTCCCATTTGTGTACAAGCATCTGCAGAAGTGCCTTGACTTCCACTGCAGGAAGTTATTTTCTCTGTGAGTTCACAACTGTGTGCCATGAGTGACCTTCTGTGCTGTCGTTCATCTCATTCACTGTGGTAGGACTGTGATCATTCCCTGGTCAGCCACAGACAGATCTTGGTTTTAGTAATACTTGGGATTTATTATATTTTGTGTGACAAACTACATCCAGAATGGACCCAGGGTGATGGCTGAGGACTGGCAGAAAGGGTTCACACTTACATGGTGAAGAGGAGGAGAGAGAGGGTTCTTTTTGTATAAGGGTTCTTTTCTGTGAGCTGCCGAGCAGTCCCGTTTTGGGGAGTTGAAGAGTGGCTTAATTTCAACTCACACATCACAGGTGAAACCTCAGACAGAAGAGCTAAAGCGGGACTTCACAGAAGGGAAGAAACTTTTGTTGGCAAATGCAAAGGGGTTAAATAATGTGTGCAAACCTTAGGGCCTGATTCCTCTGTCCAGAAGATGGGGAGGAGCAGCTTGTGCCTAGATGTAGGAGATCAGGCTGGACAGACAGAGCAGACATGGTTTGCACAGTCCTGCAGCCAGTTCCTCTCTGCTGGTTTTACAGACTGGTGGCTGCTCCCCAGCTGTGGCTGCATATCTGCCTCCCACGCCTGGCCCTTGGCACTGGCCATGCCTGGGCTCCTCTCCATGAGGTGTTCTCTGAAGCTGCACCTCACTCTTGACACTCTGCTTGGCTCTCCTGCCGTGGGTCCAGCCTTTGGAACTGCTCAGCCCAACAGCCCCCTCACCTGGTGGGTGCCTGTGCTCTGTGCTTGGGCCTTTCTGCATGGGCTGTGTTTGGCCACAGGTTCTGCCTGGTGCCAGTCCCTGTTTTCCCAGGGAGGTGGCTCAGCAAGTCCCACACTCTGCTTGGAATCCCTGTGCTGTGAGAGCCAGGGAAACACAGGGGCTTTGCTGAGTGTCCCCCACGGCCAGGTGTGTTGCGTCGCGTGGCAACAGTGTTCATCATGTCCAGGGAGGTACAGGCGCTGGCAGGGAAACAGACGAGACAAGTCTCTGTTGTTAAGCACGAGGGTCCATTTTATTTCTCCCCCCCACCCCGAGCCGGGGTGGGAGAAGAAAGTGAAGAGAGCCAAGGCCAAGAGGCGAGAGAGAGAGAGAGAGAACCCCACCCCTCGTCTCCCCTTAAGTAGAGGGTCTGGAGGTGGGGCAAAGGGCAGGTAAGGGCATTGACCTGAAACCAATGGAGACACACCGAGGGGGAAGGAACCACAAGGCCAAGGTCATTGAGGGGGGGCAGAACCGGCCAAACCATTGTGTACAGAGCACATGGGAAGTACCCCCTCAGACAGGAGGGGTAGCTAGGGTCTGTCTTGCCAAGGCCAGACCCTGGGTATTATATTGAGTAGTTGAAAGGACTCTACACAGGTGAGGCAGGGCAGCTCCTGGTCCCAGGCACCTGGGACATTTTAGGGTTATCCCCTCCTTGTCAAGGAGGGTGATTTGTAGGTACATGTATGCAGTGATGCTTTAGCATTGCCTGAAGGTGGTTTTTTGCCCGGGTTCTGTGGCCTCCTGTAGACCACGTGACATTTCAGTGGCTCTTCAGGAATTTGAAATGTTGCATATTTTCCTAAAAATATGATCCTCTGATTCTTGCTGTTCTCATGGGAGCAGGATCATAGCAACATTCCAGAAGCTCTCATTATATTTTTACAGGCATTTTCTATCTCCTGCTCAAGTTGTAATTGTGCCATTTCTTTTTCCTGAGAGCACTTTTGGCACTGTTTGCTGAAGGTGAACTTGCAAATCAGTAATGTCTTGGAAAAAAAATCTGCCATTTACTGTATAGCAAATGCCTTGTTCAAAAGCATCTCCAGGCTTAACGTGGGGATGACATTGCATGACTAAAGGCTTCAGCTAGCTGACCTTTAGCATCCCTCTAAAAATAGATCCCTTTCAATGCTGGCTCTTTCAGTGGCAGTTGGAGTTGTGTAAGGGGTCTTCATTACCTCTGGCACTTTCTCAGTGAAGCATGTGCAAACCAGGCAGGTTTTCACTGAGTTCTGTGGTAATAGCCTGCATTTCTCACTGCAAAGGCTTCTGTGTTACCTTGTACTTTTAAATGTCCTTAAATGAAAGAAGTGTTGAACACAATGATCAGTGCCTGTGCAGTTTAAAGATGGACACGCTTTTCTTTAATGCTAGTTAAGCTAAGCTTGAACTTTGTGGTTTGGTTCAGCCTAATATTAATAAGAGCAGTTCAGAACTAATATTTTACAACCATCAGTGCTTATGGACTGTTATGACAGGATTGAGAGCCCTCAAGTTGGCATGGATTATTTAACTGACTGAAGTATGAGTTCACTTTGATGGAACTTTAACTGGGGCTTCTTTCCTGTTCTTTAAGTTTTACCTAAAGGGTCTTAAACCAATAAATGTGTGAGACTTGGGTTTGTATCTAATGATAAAATATATCTTGTTCTTTTTATGGCCATCTTGGGGAGGGGAAGAAAAAAAAATCCCAACAGAACAGAAGGAGTGATACACTTGGAAAAGAAACCTTATGCTTTTAACTGTTTTGTAAACAGTGTACCAACAATGATGAGAGACTTTGGGAGTGGGAGCTGTGATTGATGTTTCAGTATAAGTGGAAAAATCATTCCAAACAATGTAATCCCTTTTAATTCTTATTGAAAATTACATTCTCCTCTTCCGCCTTCCTCTTGTCAGATTTCAAGACTGGAACAGCTTTAGGACTTTTGAGGGTTGGTCTAGATGATCTTTAAAGGTCCCTTCCAACCCAAACCACTCTGTGGTTTTACAACTGTCCCATATGACATTTTTAACTTAATACATAGCTTATGATACTTTCAGATATTGCAATAAATGCATTTGCATTAAAGATTTATTGTGGGTCTCAGCACTGTAATTGCTGTGGCAGGCACATATCATATTTATACTTGGTATTATTCCAATTAATGCATGGAGTGTAAAAAAACCATCTCGATAAGGCAATAAAAAATGAAAACAAAAAGATATTTTTAGGAAAACATACTTCAGTCTCACAGCAGGATTGTCTATGTTTATCAGTCTTCTTGGGGAATTTTGGAAAGTGCTGTTCAAGTGCAATTTAGAGTCCATGGCTGCTGTTCACATTCTGTCTCAGCAGCTGGAGTTACTGTAATTGCAATTTCCATATTGTGTCTATTCAGAATCAGTTAATAGTGTTTTGTTTCATAGAAGAATAGGAATAATTTTCTGCTTCCTAATGGTGCATGCAGGAGTGGGCAGGTCTGGAAGGGGCTGTGTAAGGCTGAGGCATCCCCCGGGTTTTGGTGCAGGAGCTTTGTTGGTTTCTCAGGCTGAGTGCAGTGGAACAGAGCTGGGCTGCTCAACCCCACAGAGCCCTGCTGGACTGGAGCAGCCCAGCTGATCCAACCCCTCCTCTGCAGCACTGATTATCTGTTTGGTGATTATCTGTTTGGCAGTTCTGGTTTTTATTTCAACTCCAAGCCATATAGCTTCATTCATTATTTTATTTGTCTTACCACTGCGCTGCTCTTCAAGCTGCGGTGAAAATTTTCTCTTCCTTTACGGATCTGTCATTGCCATTTTGGTTTTCTGGATTTTATTTGCACAGGGGAGATCCATGAAAGTCACTGGCAGTGCCATTTATATCCCCAATTCAGAAATGACAGTACAGGTACACCCTGTGCCTTCATCACAGCATAGGTCAGAGAGGAGAATTTTGCCATTGTATCTTTCACTCTTTAATTATGATAGCACCTATTTAATGCATTTTTTTTACCCTTTGTTGTTGCATTTGGCACAATTCAGTTCCTTTTTGTGCAGACTTATTGATTAGGTTAGACTACTGACTGCCTAACTGCAGGATCAGTCTAATTGTAAGTAACAGAGCAAATTAATGAGAAAGGAATAATAACCCTTCTGCTAATGATCCTCTCTGATGATTTCTGTATTCTCTGTGTAGGGCATGAATTTCTAAGCAGGACACCCTGAAACACCCTTCCAGTAGGAGCAGTGCAATCAAACTTTGTTCTTGAATGTGATACAGTGAGGCATGAAAATGAGATGAGGAAAAAACAAGCAAAATCAAAGTGATAAATCACAGTGAAAAAGAACTCCCAGTGGAAAACCTCGGAGTGTTAGGACAGAAAATTAACCATTCTTCTAATATTTGTTTTCAAGTTATTCTTTCAGTCTCATTTTAGAAGTGTTTCAACGTTGCTATTGATACTTTTGTAATATGGTTATTCTCTGTATAGTAATAAATTCCTGTTATGCCAGAAATAAGCCTAAAATAATTAAGGTGGAAGTATGTATCACAGCCAGGGGGTGACCTTCCTGAGTGACCAGCATCTAATGCTGTCTGCTTTTTGTAATGTGTAAATCAGTGAGGCAAAGAAAGAAGCAGATGTCGCTAGAATGACTGTAATAACAAATTCATGCGATTATGCCATGCTGTGTTCACATTTTACTTCTTCCAGAATCAGGTCAATTTTGCATAAAAGTTTTTATTTTGCCAAAACTTGTTGTGCATCCTCTAGCTGCCTTTTTTTTTTTTTTTTGGAAATACCGCTGTCCTGGTTTAGGGCAAATTTGGGAGGAAATTTCCGAATGGGGTTCCTCTGAAAAGCAAATCCAAACAGCCCCTCCCCCCAGCAGGTCCGGGGAAAGAACTCCCTCAGAGAAGAGTGGAAAAAACCCCCTATTTATTTAACAAACAAAATGCCCACAAGCATAAAGAATGAATAATAATAATAATAATTATAACAATAATAATAATATGAAACAATAAAACCTCTCGCTGCTCCGAAGAGAGATGGCAAAACTGAGAGTCCATGCCAGGAGTCTGTTTATCAGTCCCTTCAGTGCTGGAAGATGCCGAGTCCCGGCCCGGTGGGCCACGGGTGCAAGATCCCGGTGCTCCTCTGGGTTTTTCAGTCCAGAGCAGATTTAAACAGTCCCAAAGAAAAATAAAATAATAAAAAAAAAAACAGTCCAGGAAAGCTTCTTTGCCTCAGCTAGCTAGACTAACAAAGGGGAAAAAAAACTCTCTCTGGCTGCCCTCCGTGCATCCGACGAAGGAAAAAAAAGAAACCACACAGTCCCAAGGACGAGAGCAGATTCAGAGGAGTGAGTTTGTTTCTCAAAACAAACTGCGAGCTTCTTCTTTCCCTGCTCACTCTCAGAACCAGTCTTAAAGGTACAGAACACAGAACAGACGATGTGGGGATACAGGCATCATAGTCACCCTAGGACAACTGCTTTAAGACCTGAAACCAAATTAGACATGCAAAGAGAGAAACATTTATAAAGAACTTTTTTAATTAGCCAGAAGAAACTTTGCAGCACATTGGCTAGCCTGAGGTACTCTCCATTCAGAATGCTTTTTGTTTTATAAAACTGGCTGATGGTTTGACATCTTTAAGGTAAATAGATGCCCATGCTGAAGTATTTCCCTCAAGCTGAAACAGAGCCAAGGGCTGCAGCACATAGCAGAGCAGTGCTTCTCCCTGCCAGGCATCTCCTATCCATCCCTCTGGGTGTTAAGTTTTACTTGTATACAATTGCCATGAGCTGCAGCTCTGGAGTTTGTTATGTCCTCCTCAGTTTAGGAAGGACGTTGAGATGCTTGAACGTGTCCAGAAGAGGGCAACAAGGCTGGTGAAGGGCTTGGAAAACAAGCCATATGAAGAACGACTGAGGGAGCTGGGGTTGTTTAGCCTGGAGAAAAGGAGACTCAGAGGTGACCTTATCACTCTCTAACTTCCTGAAGGGTGGTTGTAGACAGCTGGGGGTTGGTCTCTTTCTCCAGGCTGCAACTGACAGAACGAGAGGACACAGTCTTAAGCTGCGTCAGGGGAAATATAGGTTGGATATTAGGAAGAAGTTTTTCACTGAAAGAGTGATTAAATACTGGAATAGTCTACCCGGGGAGGTGGTGGAGTCACCATCCCTGGACATGTTTAAAAAGAGACTGGATGTGGCACTTGATACCATGATCTAGTTGAGGTGTTAGGGCTGGGTTGGACTCAATGATCTTGAAGGTCTCTTCCAACCTACACATTCTGTGATTCTGTAAGGGAACAGGGAACAATCTGTGCCCTGCACAAAGCACATGTGCTCATTATCCCCTTGCCATCCCCTTGTCCCACACAGGAGCTGCACTCAGCTTGGGTGAGTTAGCAGCTGGCTGCTTGGCTTTTATGCTGTAGGTGCTTCAGGTTTATGATGAAAACCTGTGCTTGTTGGATGATTTCTTCCCACTGTAAAGAGAGCATTAAAAGAGAATTTCAAAACCTGCATAAGCAGCAAGTGACAGTTACTGCCATGTACGTGTGCTTGTGCCTCATCTGAGCCAAGCTTTGTTAGGCAAGAAGCAGTAGATGGATCCAGAAAGAGCTTTTCTGAAATACTGCTGGTTTCCTTGGCTGATCTCAGTTTACTGACACTCCTCTCAATGACTGAATGATTGCTTTCTTCCGTCCAAGTCTCAAAATAGCCTCTACTATTGCTAGAAGAGGTTTAATAAAAAGAAATAATATATAGCGTTTGTTAGCTCGAGATGTGGATAGCTGCTGGCTGGTAAAATTGCTTTATCAGGGAGAATATCACAGTGGAGCAGAATGGATCACCAGGAAAAGCCTGACCGTGGCTGGTGGGTGATGAGGAGGTTCCTGGTGTGCCCCAAGAGGAGGAGGCTGCACTGCCCAGGTGGCTCTGCCCAGGTGCTGCTGGTGGCACTGGGGAGTGACAGCACTCAGGACACAGAGCTGTCACCCACAGCCCTGGCAGTGAGCCATTTTCAGGATGGATATATTTGCCTACGTACCCTGCAGTAGAGTGTAATTGTTAGAAGGCAGAATGATGTGAAAAGTGCAGAAGGACAGCTGAAATACCAATAAATCTTGATTGCATCTTGCCCTCTTCTTCAGCAGAGGCTTATCTCAGTTATTTTGTCAGTGTACGTAGTTATTTAGGAATGTGTTTGTGGAATGGAAGAGGGTGGGAATTGTGAAGTATGTCCTGACTTTGTGCCTCTGAAACACAAATCTGGTATTTATTGTAGTCCCAGTGCAAATCTTTCATTACAAGTTTGTTTAGAAGGCTAGATAAAAAATAGATGCACTGTATATATGTGTGTGTGTAAAAATGTACTTTTAAAATGTGCAGTCTTAATACAATGTTTGAATTAAGGATATAAAGTACTTTGTTTTATTTTTTTCATCGTAACATCTTTCATCATTATGCATTGCATATATGATTAAAGCAGAGGAATGATTGCCATGGGTGGGCAATCCTGCATAATAATGCAAGATGTCACAGAAGCAGAATATGGATAGACATGGCTAAGTCAGTGTTTTCCACTGAACTGACACGGAGAATTTACAGAACATCTCAGGGTCACAGAGTGTTGCCAATACTGAAATACATGTCTGTGCACAGGAATGATGATCTATGGGGAGAGCAGATGGGTGAAGGAAACATCCCCTGCAGAGCTACCAGTGTTTTAACTTCAGAGCTTTTCTCCTGCCCTCTGATGAACAGCTTATAGCAAAAACATTCAGGCCTGCAGAAAGAAAAGCTGAAGAACCAGAGACAACTTTTACTTTTCTTTTTTTTTTTTTTTTGCTGTTCCTATTTAAAGGTTTTCCATAACTGAAAGGAAGGGTAACAACCCAGATCAGACAAACTTAAATTAATCTACTCTTTGATTTTTCTGAAGAAATCCTTTCACAATGTCTCAGTGGCACAGTAGGTGGCCTTGAACTCTTCAGTGTTTGAACTGAGGCAAGGCAGGGAAAAGAGGAGGAGACATTTTAGATGGAAGGATTTTACAGCGTTTCAGGAGAGGCTTTTTCAAAAACATTTGTCATTGGTCTGTTCTCTGTGGGCAAGGGCTGGTATGTTTGGCAGGGCTGGGCAGAGGGGAGCAGGACCACCATGGTGACATCTCCTAATGGCTCCCCTGAGCAGCCTTGCTCACATCAGGGCAGTGCCCCTGCTCAAACCCAGCCCTGGCAGTGCAGCACCTGCACTGATTCTTCCTCTGGCTTTGGTGGGGAGCAGCTATGATTCTGTACCTGCCTAGCAAGAGATCACAACTTTGGATATTGGTTGGATTAAAGAAGTACTGATTATTTCAGTTGTCCTACAGATCCTGCTTTCCTTTTGGTTAGATGCTATTTGAACACACCATAAAGCTGAGAAGCTTCTGGGAGCAGTGCAGGCATTTACTTGAGCCAGGTTTTTAGGCTGAGGTGGGATGCAGCCAGGTGTGGTGTGCAGGGAGCCTGGGGCAGGAGTGACTGTGCCATGCAAGCATTCCCAGCAGCAGAGGAGCACCAAAGAGCTGTGCTGTCCACAATGGTTTGTCCTGAAACCTGGCCCACGAGGCATCCTTTGCTCCAGCAGAGCACTCTGAGGATGTGTGTGACCACAGGTGATGTTTTTGAATGCTTTATAAACATGCATCTGGGCCTGTCAGCTTTGTTGAAGTGGCATGAGCAGGGGCGTAGCCATGTGCCGGTGGTACAGGTGTGTCACCTGCAGCGTCACCTCCAGCTTCTGGCTCAGCTGACCATGACTGTGGGGTGAGGAGCAAAGGATGGAGAGCATGGTGCTACTGCTGACTCCTGATAGAGGGGAATATTCACACCCATTGGCTGTGACTGCAGGGAAGTTGATGTTGAGGAGTGTGTCTGGTGCATTTCCAGCACTGCTTTTATCACTGCATTTTGAAATTAGATGAAAGGAAAAAAAATTGCATGTTACAACATACTGACATGAAAATATATCATCCAGTGAACAGCGTAATTTCCTAAATTAACTTTTAAATGGTAAGACACAAGTGTGCGTGTGGAGCTCAGCAGGGCAGTTCCTGTTGGTGGTAGGGAACAGCAAGCCAAGCCCCAGCTGCAGATCTTGTGGAAAATAAGTTTGCAAAGGATTCACAGAGGCATGAAAAGCTCTGCTGGGTTGGTTGAGGAAGAGATAAAACCTGAATGCACTGCTTGGAGAGCTTTAGTGGGAGGGGTTCCTCCAGCACTGCAAGCTGGTGGTGGAGCCTCCTGTGCTCCTGTGGGAGGCAATCATGACAAATATTTTCTCTCAGGAAAGTGGAAGTAATGACATATGTCATGTGTGTACTTTTTGTTTGAGATGTGCGTGACTGTAAAGAAACAGATGGCTCCTTTAATTCTGATCATGGCATGTGGCTTCTCTGATTATGAGTCTGTTATTCCTATACAGATCCTTTTAATAAATTCTTTCTGAAGGGGAAAGGAACTCATTAAAAATTACCAGGAACAGTAATGGTTATTAGGAAGGCTATGTCCAGTGAAGTACAAATATGTTGCCTAGAGCAGCCTGAAAAAACCCAAGCCAACAAGCCACAAATAAAATGTAAATGCTAATTTCCAGGAGGATGTTTTCATCCTTGTGTTCACACAGGGAGCTGAGGCAGTTCTCCATCACACCCTGCTGAGGTTCCTCTCCATCTGCACAGGCTGAGCTCACAAGGCAGCAGTGTGGGGTGCAGCCATGCACCCTGGAACACCTCCTGCTGCTGCCCACACGCTTGCATGACACAAAGGCATGATAATTTGGCCTGCCTGACTTAAACACATTCACATTCCTTGGGCATTCTTGCTCCATATTTTTCCAGTTGAATGCATCCTGAGCGTTTATTTTTGTTAAAGTGGGGTGGACACATGATTTGGATGGCAAGTTGGACAATGTTTGCTTTCCCATGGACCCAGTCATCCCAGCAGTGATGGAATGGGGAGAAGGTGGAAGTCCAGAGCTCAAGGTAGGAGATGTGGTGCCTTTTCCTCTCCTCCTCCTGTGCCAGGGGTTTAAAGCCCCCAGACCAGGGTGATGTGGCTGTTGTGACAGGCTTTTTGCTTTGTCCTCCTTGGAACTGTTTTCCTTTGGCTTGTGTCCACAAGGCTCTGCCAGCAGCTCTTCTTGACTCCTAGTAATTTCCTTCTTTCCTTGCTAGCACCACTCCTTGCCCTGGGATCACCTCAGCCCTTTCTCTGCACCCCACAGTGGTGTGCTGGAACATTAAGGTGCTACTGCTGTAAATCCTTTAGCACATCTATTGCTGTGAGACAGTAATTTGCTAGAGATCATTAAACCCCTGAAGATTACAGGCCTTCATTTCACTTTTTAAACATATAAATTGGTTTGTTCTTTTTCTTTTAGTGCTTCTCAGTTGAAGAGAATCCTAGATTCAAACAAAAGGTGTTTCCTTCTGACCTAATGAATGTGACACTAATCAACCCCTCAGGAGTCTAATGGGACTCCATCCTGATGTGTGATTGAGCAGTGCTAATTCCTTCAGTCTCACTGAGGAGTGAGATTGGAGCACATTCCACAGATAGATGAGTAAGGCTGCTGTGTTTTAAGTGCCTTTTGGACAAAAATGAAGATATATCCACTTCACAATGACAATATTTAAATAGATCCTAGCTTTCAGTGTGCAGGCTTGGTGACCTGGTGAATTTGAAGGCATGGTTGTGCTGCTTGTGATCTGCTGGTGTTTTGAACACTGTTCCATTTTTCCAAGTCTTCTTCACCCTCAGGGATGACAATGTAGGTGGGGAAAATTCCTCCTGATGTCAGAAATTGAATGCTTCTCTATAAAGTAGTTTGGAGACTGATTGGCTTGATTGTAACCTGTCTTTATAAAAACATCCTACCTGCTATCAGTTCTTCACCATGATGAATTTCAGCTTTGTACTTTATTATACTGATACTTTCTGAATGCTTGGGCAAGTGCTGATGGTATTGAAATGAAGAGTGTTAAAAATGAGAGGAAGGTGGGAAGAAGAGTTCCATTGTTCCATTTAAGGGAACATCATCCACATTTGAATTTTGAAGGGGGAGTTCCATGTTTGATGGCGTGGGGGAGAGAGAAGGAACATCCAGGGGGGAGCTAAAATGTTTGAGAACTGCTATTACAGGTTTATCCCTCTTCCGTGAAAACAAAATAGAAGACAGATACGAGGGAGAAAGAATAGCAGTGATGAAAAATGCACATTCCCTCCATCAGGCTGACTCCTGCAGCAGCACTCCTGGAAAACCCAGGGCAGAGCAAACAGACACATCCATCCCCTCAGAGTATGGATAAATCTGTGCTTTGGGGCTCCTTGGACACTCCTAGAGGTAATTCATTGATCAAATTCCAAGCCTGGAGCACTAAAATGCCCCCAACTCTTATTCTGCTTGCTCATTTCCAAATTTCTGCAGAGACTGGAGGAGTTTCTTTTGTTTCACTGAAATATGACTTAAGGTTAACTAAAATACTGTATAATTGTGTGTCTTCACTGTCCTTCTCTTGATTTATTAATTTCCATGTTTTGATATCTAAAATCTCTCTGTATACAGAAGGAAAACAGGAAACATTAATGAACTTAAATTATGTGGATTTTCTTGACCAGAGAACGTGGAAGGAAAATGAAACCAAGATGTGGTCACAATTCTAATTGACATAGACAGGAAAATCCTTAAAAATTAAAACTGAAATTTGGCAGCAAGTAGGAGTGCACTGGTTTTTTAGAAAAATCAAAATAAAATCTATTCACTTTGATAACAGAGCATTTATTGAAGGGAAGGTGGATTTTGAGAACACAGGCTGCACTGTTTCAGAGCCTGTGTGTGATGCAGTTCTACAACACTTGACAGTCTCCCAGACAGCACAGCTTAATTGTAAGGAGTCATTTTGAGAGTATTATGCTTGTGGAGCTTTGGGGCCTTTGCTCCCTCTGATCTGTCAGCTGAGCTCAAGGGTAGAAAGCTCTCAAAAGGGGCTGAGGATTTTTCTGGTTGAGAATTTCCTGCTGTCACCAACACCTTGGTTCCTTCTGGTGCTCACCCAGAGACTCTAGAGCTGTAGAATACCTTGTCTGGGGTGTGGTGATGGTAAACGAAATGAGAGCCACCCCAGAGCCCTGTGCAGGTGACTCAGTGGAAGTGTGTCAATTCTCTCTGGAACCCGACTGCAGCACTTTATTCCCTTGTAATATAGTGGTTACTAAGGAATAGACTAAGTATTCACATTACAGTAGCAAAATAAGAAAGAGATATTAATTATTTAGCAGGTTTCTCGGGAGGCCGCCTAAAAAAGAATTGAAGAACTTTAGACGTGTTTTCAGAAAGAAGGTTAGTGGATGAAATTCTCCTTACTTCTCTCCGAGCAGTTCCTTTGAAACTCAGTTTCTTTCCATGAATAAATGGAAGGATCTGTCTTGGGGAGTGAGGGAAAGCAGAGATGAGCTTGAGCCAGGCCAGCCCACAGGGAGGACAGAGGATGTGTTGTCCCTTCCAGCTAAAGTGAATTTTCTCAGTTCAAATGAGAGACATTGAGGGTAGGAAAACTCTGGTTCTGGTCTCAGAACCCTCCAGGCACATACCAGATGCTTCTCCCAGCTCTGGTGGCTTGGGTATATGAGATATAGTGGCTTGAAATGAAAATAAATAAATGAATAAATTCAGTTTAACAAACTTTTTCATCTGCTGTGAACTCAGAGGTAATTCAGAGGCAGGGGTGTCAGGAGGGCAGCAGCCTGCTGTGAGCCTGCAATGCTGGCACTGCAGGTACCATTATTCAATGTTGGGTGTGAACCTGACTTTGAAGAAGCAGGTTTTTGTTTAGGAAACAGCAAACATGCAACAAAATAATGCAGAGATTATTTTGTTGTTGTTGTTAGGCACTTGATTTTACTGTGTAGCAGAGGGTCAAAAGTCTGCTGCATGCCTATCTCCCCTTTATTAGGTGAACAACACTCTTTCTTCAAGTGTGCTAAGTCCGTAGAAGGTGCTTTGTGTTAAGCTACTTAATTCCTCTGCTGGAGGACTCAATTAGTCTCAGTCAAGGATTTTGTGCTTCACCTCCAGCTACTGAAATGGGTTGATGTAGTTCAAGGGCCAGGCTTAATTATCCTAAGCTTGATGGCATTTACAGGCACACGTGTAAATGTCCCTGCTTAAAGGCTAAATGCTGCCTCAGTTGTCTTTGTACCTTCTTTTTAGTGTCCTTTTTTATTAAGCACAGAAAGATTTTTATGTTTTTTCCCCAAATGGGCAGCAGCTCTCTGCAGCTGCTTTGTACACTGATGGCAGCCTGGGCTGCATACCAAGGTCACAGGTTGCCTCTTATTATTTCAATTATGGTACACTCACAATTTGTCCTTCCTGTATTTCCTTTCCTGAATGGTTAAACTGTCCTTTCCAACAGATATAGCAGGGAGCTTATCAGTTTTATCTGTAAACTTGTGTCCTGCATGACTATCATCATGGTACTGTCTTTACTGAAGAATTTCCCTTCATCTAGTTAAATAATCCTTTTCTGGATGAAAAAAGATACTCAAAAATGTTATAATATTCTTGTATTTGAATGGATTTCAAAGCCTGAGGAAATCAAGGTTTTGCTATTTCCCTGAAGTTTTCCTGAGACAGAAGAGGCATTTGGCACAGCAGGTCATCTCTGATGCTGTATGAAAACAAGGCTGCAGTCACAGGGATATAGATGGTGTCTGCTCTAATGAGTGCAGGTTACCTCAAATTGCTTTAATGAGCCAATGCAGTTGTGTTAGGCTTATTGAATATCTGAATTAATGGCTTGGAAGGAAGTTTGTTAGCCTGCTTTGCTAGAAACCAAATTAAACAGCCTGGCATATTCTACGATACAGAATAGCAGAATTGGAATTTTAATTTACCTCAGGCTGTGTGTGATGCTTTCTGTTAATAAAACAACTGCGTACCAGCAGACAGGTGTTAAAATAACAATCCCCTGGGGAGGGTGCTGGCTCTGCACATGCACAGGTGGCCCTTCCCCATCAAGGTCTTAATTTTAATTGTAATGGCAGTGAGCTGAGCCCCTGGGTGAACCCAACCTGCCCCTGGTCATGTCATGGTCCTGTCCCTCTTCTGTGTGTCGGGAGCCTGCTCATGGTCCTGCTGGGCTGGAACCAGCCTGTCCTGGAGGGAAACAGCTGGGTTTGTGTTGCACACCTGGAAACCACCACAGCAGAAGCTTTAGTGCAGTCACTCTTCATCTGGGCATGGGGCAAGGTTGGGACAGCTGCCCTCAGTCTGTGAGAGAGCTGAGGTTCTGGTGAGGCTGGGAACAGAAACCTCCACGGCAAGGCACAGGCAAAGGGTGGGAATTGTTCCTTTAGGGAGGGCAGGAGAGGTGCTGCCTATCTGCTCTGGACAATCAGGGTGAAGTTGTTTTGTGAGTAGGATGTCAGGTTTGGATGTGCAGACATCACACAGAAGGATGTCTTGAAAGATAACAGATAAGAAGGTACTTTGCAAGAGAGTCAAAGCTCAAAGACACAGGTAAAAATGGAGAAGGCAAGTCTGCATTTCTAGCAAATATACAAAGGAAGTAAACTTTGAAAGAATGAGATATGAGCAAAGAGTTTAATAGTCAAAGGACAAGATGCAGGGGAAGAATGATGTGACCAAGAAACCAAACCAACCAGCAATTTTGTATGGGAAAATGAATCATGAAACTTTTTAAATTTAGGGTCAAATTAGCAATGATTAATTTGTGTATACTAGAAAAATTGCCTATCAATTGTTGGCTATGATTGCTGTTATTGAATAGCTTTGGAAAGTACAACCAAAAAGTGTAATCTTAAATGTAAATCAATGTTTGCTAGACATGATATATTGACTGAAAATGACAGATTATGAATCACATTTTGATTGTTTGAAGCTTAGACTTTTCTGCAAAAAGACATGATTTAAACTGTAACTTTTAGCCTGCAGTTTAATGATCTTATGGAAGGAAATGCTGTAGAAGCTGGAAAATCAGATTCAGATTTCCATCTACTGACTTTCAGGGCAGCACCATTGATAAAGGGATTTATTGTTTGCTGAAATTTCATCTAGGTGATTTCTTCCACTTTTTTTGGCAGAGAAGGAGAGGAAATGTGAGAAATTGGGCAGGTTTTGAAACAGTGCATGTGAGGGTGACAGAGCAGATGACACAGCACCAAGAGCAAGGCACAGAGAGTTGGACAAGGCTGATGCAGGGACTGAAGTTTGTGGGTACCTACAGACACATCCACACACAGGCTTTAACTGAAGTGTTCTTGTCTGTTTGGGTATAAATTTGGGTATAAATGTGGCACCTCAGGAGTGCTCAAGTGTTAGCAGATGTTCTCCCCCAGGACACTATGTGAGATTGTGGCTGCCTGTGGAGGAGTCTTGCAGGGTCAGAGGGAACAGTTGTTCATTGTGACAAATTTTAATAACAGCCTTCATGTCTTGCCAGACTCTCACATCTGCCCTCACATGAGCTGTCCTGTGTGATAACAGGTAGGAGAGAGGGGGAGGAGCAGCAGTCCTGGAGTGGCAGCAAGTTGCACATCTGTTGGAAATCTTCCATGATTTGTGAGCATTTACATCAGCATCTGGCAAGAAAAATTTACTTGTGAGGAGGAATCTACTTTCAGAAAGATTCATTTGGTGACATTTTGCAACATCAAATGGCACATCTCAAAAGAAAAGTAGTACCTTGATCTAACTAATTTTATCAGCATAATTTGATTTGTGACTGCAGAACATTTGTTCTATGTTGCGGTGTACATTTTGGGTTTTCCAATAATTCTGTATGTTTTTGTTATTTGTTTACAATGGTTTGTTCTGACCCCCCATCCCCAAACCCCGGTGGTCTTTCCCTGGTGATAGACCTTGTCAATCACCTTGTAAAAACTTGGAAGATTCTGGTGAAAATGCTAGGTGATTCAGCAAGGTCCTCAGGTTCCCACCTTTCTTCATTGTATCCCTGTTCTGGGTCACACCCCCACCTCCTCTATTGGTTCTAGGTTCCCCCTGCTCGGTGTACGCCCCCGGGGTACTTAAGGTGAGGACAGAGGGCCAGAGCTCGCTTTTGCATGTGAGCAGCTCCCTGGGTGGAATAAAGCCTAGTGAAACCCACGTGACGAGTCCACTCTTTTCTTCCACACCGTCGATCACACTCCAGCCTGAGGTTCAGACCCACCAAACCTTCCATGTATGCTGGTCAGAGAGCAAGCCAGCCGGTAAAGCAGCTCAGGACACCAACATATCTACAAATTAAAAGCAGAACTTAAATGAGTGTGGAGGGGGTGGGTGCTGTAGGTTTGTTCTAATCCAGGAGGCAGGGACACTGTCCTGGTTTAGGACAAATTAGGGGAAGGTCTCCAGAAGGAGCCCCCCAGAAAACAAACCTCCACCACCCCTCCCCCCAGCTCTGGGTTTGGGAAGGAATTCCTCGGAGGAGAAGTGGAAAAAACCTATTTATTGACAAATAAACGAAAACACTCCCCAACACAAGGGAAAAGAAAAATAGCCCCAGATGATACTCAGGCAGTTGCTGTGAAGGGAGGGCGCAGAGCTTCTCTCGTGGGCTCCGGAGATCCCAGATATTCCCAGGTCAAGTCCGGAGCCGGTCCAATGATCTTCGGGGGGGGGGAAGAGAGAAAAGGGAGAGGGAAAAAAAAGGAAAAGAAAAAAAACCGGAAGCAGCGAAAGCTAGCAAAAGCAGAGCCAGCAGCAAAAGCAGAGCTAGCAGCAAAAGCAGAGAAAAAAACAAGAGCCCAAAGAACAAGTAGCCCCACCGCGGCAAAACAGCCCGCCGAAGGGGGGGGGCAGCTGTTAGACATAACAATGTAGTACACAGGGGCAAAACTGCACGATTGGGATAGGAGGCACCGTCAACCCAGGACATTCCACCCCTTATCCCATATCGTGAACATACAACAAAAAACTTTCATCTCACTTACTCAAACCTTCGGCACTTACACATTTCCTTCCATCTTACTTGCTCAGACCTTTGACACTTATACGTTTCCTTCTGTTTCATGTCTGAGTGATCCAACACACAGACAATGGTAGTAACATTCAGCAAACAATGACACTTACATATGAGTCTCACCCCACATTCAGATCTCCCTAAGGTACACATTGTGTTATTCCATCTTTCTGCATTATCCACCATGTATAACCTGGTCCTTGAGCAAAAACAATCCCACGTATGGGTTTGCCTGTACTCGAGGCGGGGTCTTTCCCAACAAACCTCTGACATGGGCCACTGGGGCATTATCTCCATCTACTATATTAAGGAGCTCAGACTGAGCAGGACCCGCTCGGTTGGTGGAACCTTGGGTGTTAACTAACCAGGTGGCCTTTGCTAAATGCTGCTCCCAGTTTTTTAGAGACCCCCCCACCCAATGCTTTCAGGGTGGTTTTTAACAATCCATTGTACCTCTCCACTTTACCTGCAGCTGGTGCATAGTAGGGGATATGGTACACCCACTTAATGCCATGTTCCCTAGCCCAGGTTTTAATAAGATTATTTTTAAAATGAGTCCCGTTGTCTGACTCAATCCTCTCGGGAGTACCGTGCCTCCAAAGGACCTGCTTTTCAAGGCCCAGGATGGTGTTGCGGGCTGTAGCATGAGACACAGGGTAGGTTTCCAACCATCCCGTGGTGGCTTCCACCATGGTCAGCACATGGCGCTTGCCTTGGCGGGTTTGAGGCAGCGTGATGTAATCAATCTGCCAAGCCTCCCCGTACTTGTACTTGGACCACCGCCCTCCATACCAGAGGGGCTTCACCCGCTTGGCTTGCTTAATGGCAGCCCACCTCTCACAGTCATGGATAACCTGAGAAATGCTGTCCATGGTTAGATCCACCCCTCGGTCTCGTGCCCACTTATAGGTGGCATCTCTACCCTGGTGGCCTGAGGCATCATGGGCCCATCGTGCTAGGAACAACTCTCCCTTGTGCTCCCAGTCAAGGTCTATCTTCAACTCCCCTATCTTTGCAGCCTGATCTACCTGCTGATTGTTTTGCTGCTCCTCATTAGTTCTACTTCTGGGGACATGGGCATCTACATAGCGAATCTTCACAGGTAGTTTCTCTAACCGGGTAGCGATATCTTTCCACTCTTCGGCAGCCCAAATTGGTTTTCCTCTATGCTGCCAGTTCGCCTCTTTCCATCTCTTCAGCCACCCCCACAGAGCATTGGCTACCATCCAAGAATCAGTATACAGATAGATCCTTGGCCACTTCTCTCTCTCTGCAATACCTAGGGCCAGTTGAATGGCTTTGAGTTCGGCAAATTGGCTGGATCCACCCTCTCCTTCAGTAGCCTCTGCAACCTGTCTTGTGGGGCTCCATACAGCTGCTTTCCCCCTCCGACTCATCCCTATGACGCGACAGGAACCGTCGGTGAATAAAGTGTAACGTGTTTCCTCTGCTGGCAGCTGGTTGTATGGGGGAGCTTCCTCAACCCGGGTCACTGGTTCTTGTTCTTCATCTGAGACACTAAAACTTTCACCTTCGGGCCAATTTGTAATCACTTCCAAAATCCCAGGGCGATCCAGTTTCCCAACTCGGGCACATTGTGTAATGAGGGCAATCCACTTGCTCCATGTACCACTGGTAGCATGGTGGATGGAGGGAACCTTTCCTCTAAACATCCACCCTAGCACCGGTAGTCGGGGTGCCAGGAGTTGTGCTTCTGTACCAATCACCTCCGAAGCGGCTTGGACCCCTTCATAAGTGGCCAAGATTTCCTTTTCCGTTGGGGTGTAGTTATCTTCAGACCCCCTGTAGCTCCGACTCCAGAATCCCAGTGGTCGGCCTTGGGTCTCACCAGGTACCTTTTGCCAAAGGCTCCAGGACAGACCATGGCTCCCGGATGCAGAGTAGAGCACGTTCTTCACATCTGGTCCCGTCCTAACTGGGCTGAGGGCTACAGCATGAGCAATCTCCTGCTTGATCTGGGTGAAAGCTTGTTGCTGCTCAGGGCCCCAACAGAAATCGTTCTTCTTGTGGGTAACCAGGTAAAGGGGGCTCACAATCTGACTGTACTCAGGAATGTGCATCCTCCAGAAACCTATAGCACCTAAGAAAGCTTGTGTTTCTTTTTTGTCAGTTGGTGGGGACATAGCTGTGACTTTGTTAATGACATCAGTAGGAATCTGACGCCGTCCATCTTGCCACTTCACTCCCAGGAACTGGATCTCCGGAGCAGGTTGCTTAACTTTACTTTTCTTAACAGCAAAGCCGGCTTCCAGGAGAATTTGGATGATTTTCTCTCCTTTCTCGAACACTTCTGCTGCTGTGTTTCCCCACAAAATGATATCATCAATATATTGTAAATGTTCTGGAGCCTCATCCTTTTCTAGTGTAGCTTGAATCAGTCCATGACCGATGGTAGGACTGTGTTTCCACCCCTGGGGCAGTCTGTTCCAGGTGTACTGCACACCCCTCCACATAAAGGCAAACTGAGGCCTGCATTCTGCTGCCAAAGGAATGGAGAAAAATGCATTGGCGATGTCGATAGTGGCATACCACCTTGCTGCCTTGGACTCCAGCTCGTACTGCAATTCCAGCATGTCTGGTACGGCCGCGCTCAGAGGTGGAGTCACTTCATTCAAGGCACAATAATCCACAGTCAATCTCCATTCTCCGTCAGATTTTCGCACAGGCCCGATGGGGCTGTTGAAGGGTGGGTTTTGCTGACCACCCCTTGGCTCTCCAGCTCTCGAATCATCTTGTGGATGGGGATCACGGCATCTCGAGTTGTTCTATATTGTCGACAATGCGCTATTGAAGTGGCAATTGGCACTTGTTGCTCTTCCCCCTTCAGAAGTCCTACAGCAGATGGGTTCTCTGATAGTCCAGGCAAGGTGTTCAATTGCTTAACACCCTCTATCACTACAGCCGCTATCCCAAACGCCGGAGCCGGTCCAATGATCTTCGGGGGGGGGGAAGAGAGAAAAGGGAGAGGGAAAAAAAAGGAAAAGAAAAAAACCGGAAGCAGCGAAAGCTAGCAAAAGCAGAGTCAGAAGCAAAAGCAGAGCCAGCAGCAAACGCAGAGAAAAAAACAAGAGCCCAAAGAACAAGTAGCCCCGCCGCGGCAAAACAGCCGGCCGAAGGGGGGGGGCAGCTGTTAGACATAACAATGTAGTACACAGGGACAAAGCTGCATGACTGGGATAGGAGGCATCGTCAATCCAGGACAGACACGTGGCGTGGGGGCATTTTTTGGATCTGAGGATTGAATCCATGGAAATACCTCTCCAGACTCAGCCCCCTTGCAGACCTTTCGTGTCCTGGCCCTGTTGCCTCTACTGCCTGGGGACAAGGTGGCTCCAGCCAGCTGTGACATTTGCTGAAGGTGGGGCTGCTCCTGGTCCAGCTCCAGGGGGAAAGGAGGATTGTCCAGCACAAGCAGTTCCAGAGCAGCAAATTGCTTCAGGGAAAGCAGGCTGGCCGCTTGACCACATGTTCTTGTGGCTGCCATAATTAAATAAATAAGCAAGCAATTAAACAGGAACTGTGGCAGCCTCAGCAATGAAGCGTCCCCTGTCCCCAGCACTGCAGGCTGGCTGCCTTCCACACCAGATGGGGCTGAACTCCTCAAGAAAAAACATCCAGAGGGGCCAGACACGATGCTCTCAGCTCTGACATCTTAAGCTTGCCATAGATGCTGAGCCTGTTTCACCCAACGTGATTATCTCTCCCTTTGTCAAGGAGGCAGGTGCCTCAGCTAGGAAATATCATCCCCAGCCTGTCAGCTGGATTCTATAAATGGAAATAGGTCTTTAAAAGCCAAAAATTATATTTAGTTGCAGCTGTCGGGGGGGGGGGGCAGGAAGGAAAAAAAAAGAAGAAAAAGAATAAATAAGGTCCGAACCCTTCAGAAACGGAACAAAGGAACAACAAAGCAACAACAAAGCCCTAATCATCTGCAAATGTTGATGCAGTCATTAAATGTAGACTGCATAGATAAAAGTTGCTCTTCTGTCACTCCTTTTATCTCTACCTGAAGCATTCACTTGCCAGTCAGGTTTCTGTGTACAAGCCATAAATATTCAGCTTTTTCTGGAATAGTTTTTACCCAGTATTTGCTTGTTTTCATCTAAGCTCTCCATATGCCAGAAGCAGCAACAATAAAATGCTGTGAGCTGGAGGTGTGCATTTAGGTGATTTAGCCTTGGATAGCCTGCAAAAGCCTTATCTGACCAGGTCTTAATAACTCTGTGATGAAGAGTGAGCCAAAAATAAAATTAAAGTCTAGCTGGTTTAGATATGAAGGAAATTTAAATGTCTGTGCTGCAGTCAGTTCTGGGAGCAGCTCTGGTGAGTTGTATTCTGCCCTGTGGGACAGGCATGTGTGGCTAGCAGAGATTGGTTCTGTGGCTCAGGAGGAATAGCTGTGTGTGGTGCTGAGTCAGCAGGCTCCACTGCCAGTGCTCTGAGGCCGTTCAGGAGAAGCTGGGGAGACATTTTCCAGGTGTTCCACTGACTGCAGCCTTGGGCTGGCCAAAACACATGGGCTTGCCCAATTATTGCAGCTTGAGAGAAAAAAGCATTCTTTGGAGTTTTTACTTCTCTACAAATGGACAGAATTGTTCTTGGGCAACTCCCACTCCCCGTTTTGTTGTTGGCTAAGTATCCTCATGTAGCAGAGTTTTTGAAGATAGTGAATATTTGGACTGTGAGTGAATCACCTAGCCTGGGCCTCAGATGAAGGCCTGTAAGGCCTTGAAGCCTGTGACGCAGCTAGAAATTCTTAGCCAAGTGTGGCGCAGTTAGAAATTAGCAGTTAAGGTGTCGGGGAAAGATAATAGGGTTGTGAAGGTCACTGAATGGATTTGTTAGTGGGCACGTGATAGCCACCTTAAGAGTTAGTAAAACAAAGTATGATGTCGTCCTTCTCTCTGCTGTATACCAATAGAGAGCTGCTGTGATTTGTAAACTATATGGAACTGTATAAATGTAGCCATCTTAGCTGAATAAAGTAGAACGTAGCTATTAACCATAGTGGCTTGATCTGCGTTCTCTCTATACTCCAACTTCCTTTTTATCTCAGGCCAACCCTGCAATAGATTGGCGCCCGAACAGGGACCTGAGAGTGTGCCTTATCGCAAACACTAGTGTCGATGAACGTCCGGACGTAGGCACTGCCCAGGGTGCGTTTAGATACTGGACCCTGGAGCCAGGGCGCGTTTAAATACTGGGCCCTGGAGAAGGCTTTTGCTTGAATGCTGTCCAAGCCTTCGCTGGGAGACTTCGTGCTTGACTGAATCTGTGTGGTCGAGCGAAACGAAGCGGGAAGTTGGAACCTCTCACAGCAGCTCGGCGCCGAGGAGCAGCGTCAGCACCAGCCTGTGGGAAGAAGGTAAGCTGCCGTGCAGCACTGAGGGACGTAACCATCTACGATGGATGCACAAATTGTGGCAACGGTTCACCCTCTGTTTATTATCCTTTCTAAGAGAGGTGAAAAGATGAAAGAGACTGAGACTGAACAGATAGCCCTGTGGGCGTGGAAACGGGGAAAGTTGCGTGATTCATCGTTGGTTTTTAGTGTCTCGGAGTGGCGTGAGATTGGGGAGTTACTCTGGGATTCGTCTCTGTCAGGAGGCAAGGAGGCGAAGCTTGCCCATGACCTTGGAGCGGTCTGGAAAAAAGTGATTAATACCCTGCGTGTCTTGTTAGCTGAGAAAAAGGCGGCGGTGGCAGCAGTCCAAGCTTTCGAGAGAGTGGGAGGAGTCGAGGCAGGAATTCCAACTATTCCTCCTCAGAAACCTGACAAAGTTGTGAGGTTTTTCGGTCTCGGTGATCATCCGATTCGTGGTTTGAGTGCTCCAGTCAGTTCTACCCCACGAGCTGTCCTTGAACAAGTAGCTCAGCCGGAGCAGTGGTCTCCTCAGTTGCTCAAACAGACTGAGAGCAAACAGGAAGTGGCTCTGCAGCCCCATTTGGGAGGCGTGGACACAGGCGGAGACACAGGTGGAGACACAGGCGGAGCTGAGAGCAAAATGGGCAGTCCCTGGAAGCAAGTCAACACAGCACACTGTCCTGCGTGGCACGAAACCGGCACCAACAGAGCCGAGACAAGCAAAAGCGGCGCAGACAGTCCCGGGTGACCCAGAGGCAGCACAAGCGGGACTGGGTGCTGCACAGAAATCATGTGCTGCACAAAGGTTTCAAACCCTCACTCTTCATCCAGGAGAGAGAGAGACATTTGAAATACAAGCAACCCTTGAGTTAAAGAGAACTACATTTAAGTAAAATTGCAAACAACAAGTGCCTGATCACAAACAAAATTTAAATCCAAGTTCAATTGTGTTTTAGTATTTTGATAATTGATTTTCAGTTTAGGCTTTGTTAAATGTAAGTTAGCTTTAAGATAAGAATTTGTGAAGTTTAGGTGATAATAAATTTATGTTTTATAAATTTAAGGTTTTATTGTAAGCTAATCTAATTTATAGCGTTTAGTTGTTTTATTCTACAAATAAAGAAGCTTCAGAAGACACAGCTGTGATGAAACACCAAGGAATGTTTGTTTGTGAATGAAAAAGACAAGAATTTTGCATTGTAATAGTTATTAGCTGTAAGCGATCCTGTATAGTTTTGTGCTTGTTTTAAAATAATAAATAAGTTAGAATAGATGAGTTAAATTTAAAGTAATAAGTTTGAAATAATAAGTTCTAAGTGATAAGTGAATTAAGTGTAAGATAATACAGCTTTAAGTTATACTTTTCATGTGTTTTAATATTTAGCTTTCCTAACGCGTCATGATGCATTTCAAAACCTTTCTTTTGTTTTCTTTCTGTTGTTTAAGTATTTTGCAATTATTATTAGAAAATTTGTTTTAAGAATTTAGTAAAAAATTTCACTGTAGCTTTAAAGCCAGGGTACTGGCCACACCTTGGTTTTAACTATAGTGAATGTGTTTATCAACACATCCAGATTGTTTTCTGCATCAAAAAGAAATGCAAGTCACCTTGACTTGATGATTTGATTTTATTTATAACAGCTGAGAAACCTTTCCAGGTGAAGTTGGGATCCTTGCTCGAGAAAGGATACCAAGTCTTCACTAAGAAGGTTTTTAGCTGTTGCAGAAATCTGGAAAGACTTGTAGCTATTAGCACTTCTTTTAATAATTGGTTCAATTTGTAAAGTTTTACTCCACAGATTGAAAAATTTAATTTGTTCTAGTATTATGTCCTTTTGTTGTTATTAGTTGATTTCATTGTTATGCCTGGTTTGCTAATATACACGTAGAACTAATTAGCCACATCTTGGTCCCAGTCTAGCTGATTCAAAAAAAAAAAGGGGGATTTGTAGCAGAGTTTTTGAAGATAGTGAATATTTGGACTGTGAGTGAATCACCTAGCCTGGGCCTCAGATGAAGGCCTGTAAGGCCTTGAAGCCTGTGACGCAGCTAGAAATTCTTAGCCAAGTGTGGCGCAGTTAGAAATTAGCAGTTAAGGTGTCGGGGAAAGATAATAGGGTTGTGAAGGTCACTGAATGGATTTGTTAGTGGGCACGTGATAGCCACCTTAAGAGTTAGTAAAACAAAGTATGATGTCGTCCTTCTCTCTGCTGTATACCAATAGAGAGCTGCTGTGATTTGTAAACTATATGGAACTGTATAAATGTAGCCATCTTAGCTGAATAAAGTAGAACGTAGCTATTAACCATAGTGGCTTGATCTGCGTTCTCTCTATACTCCAACTTCCTTTTTATCTCAGGCCAACCCTGCAATATCCTCATGGGAAATAAATGGGAAAAATTGCACCTGTGCAGTGGTGTAGGAATGCGGGCACAGCAGCCTCCCTGTAGTGTGAGCCATCAGGGGCACAGCAAGGTGACAGAAATATTCAAAAGATTCCCTTGACTTTGTGCTGGAGCATCTGTGTTGAATCCCTGGGAGGAGGGAGGTTGTGCAGCCCTTTTGTGCTGGTCAGCTGGTCTTTTTGTTAGAGACAGACCTCCTTGCACGGGGCTCTGAGATCAAAGTCCTGCTGACTCTCCTGGGGCTGTGCAAGCCCAGCCAAAGCATAGAATGAAGCAGGATTTTGTTTGTCCCCGTGTCTCACTGAGTGCATGCCCTGGGTGGGATGGGGATGATTTGCATCAGGAAATGAGCCATGGGGTGTGTGTTACCTGTGGGCAGCACAGGTAACACCTGTGCACAGGCACAGAGCAGAGCAGGGGGCACTTCTGTGGCCTTTGCAAAGGTCAGTGAAGGTCCATGGAAAATAGCCTGTGAGTGCCCATTAAGAAATTCATGCAGCAGTTGACTCTGGTGTGTTTCACTGAAGATGTATGCTGTTATCCTGCCACAGGTTCATTAGAAAATATCTGTGTGTTTGTTTTTCTGCTCTCTCTTTCCCAGCCCCATGATTGCCTGGCCTTCAGTGGAATTTGGTTGCTGTTCATTACTTCAGTTCCCTACTCAGAGGCTGTCATTTTTATTTATTCTAGTATTCTAATTTAGCATTGAAAAGAAAATAACATTTGACCAATAAGAATTAGAGGCAATAACTTTTTCAGAGAACTAAGCCTTTGAAAATTAATTTTTTTATTCAGTTTAATTTCATGGGTGCACAATTTCTATTACATGTAGGCCAACTGGATTGCAGGAGCTGTAAAAAAATATGTATTTTAAGCCTTTAATATGTTATTTATGAATGCATTATAGTTAAAAAAATTCACTTCCAGGGCTATTGTGACAACAGCACCTTATCTGAAAAATGGGAAATTGCAATATGAAATAGTTAATTAACAATAAGAGAATAAACTGAGAAGGTGCATACAGATTGACAGCACTAACAGAGTAACAGGCAGTCTTTGTATGGGTCTGAGCAGCACAGAAAATGAGAAAGCCTGATGGAGGCAGGAAAAGTCTTAACTGCTAGAGAAACTTAGAAATTAGTCTGGTGCCTGCAAATCTCATCTGTCTTAACAGAATTGTTGGAAAACTTCTTGGACTTTGCAGTCCTGATTTGGAGAGAATTGCAGTGGTAAAATAAAATGGGATCTGTTACTGTGCAAAGACCAGTGGAGCACTTAATCCCGCATGGGACTTGCTGGGGAGTATCAGAATACATTTGCCAGATGCAAGATAATGTCAAGTAAATATTTAAAGCTGTAGTGGCACCACAGCGTGTTAGAGCATAGTGAAAGGCACTGAAAGGGAGTTAAATGCTTTCAATTCAGGCAGATCATTTCAGTGAGGGGAAGCAGTGCTGCAGTTTTACATCGGGATGCAGTGTTCACCTAACAAGTAACACCCAAGGGCAGGCAAACTGGTGGTTGCTGAGAAGTGGTAGAGACTCTCTGGTGGGCTATAAATGCTTTACCACCTATTCTCTGCTTCCAGCATCCCTTTACTGTGGCTTTGCAACTGTGGTGCTTTTGTGCTGTCACTTTTCTGCAGGGATCCTGTGGTGTGAAGGAGTTTTGGTCAGTGTTGGGTGCAGGTGTATTGTCAGAATGCAGCCAGGGTGTAGATGGACACTGCTAAGTACACCTGGACTCTGCAGAGAGCCTGTTCACATTTTTGCCATCAAAATCTTCTGTGGAACTTCTATCTACTTCTCCTCTTGTCATCTGACTGTTTCATTTGTTCTGGGTGTTCAGTGATGCACATAACATCACAGAGTGGTTTGGGTTGAAAGAAACCTTAAAGGTCACCTTATCCCAGCCCTGCCACAGGCAGGAACACCTTCCACTAGCCCAGGGTTCTCCATGCCCTGTCCAACATGGCCTTGGGCACTTCCAGGGATCCAGGGGAAGCCACAGCTTCTCATGCAATGATGGAATAATTAAGGTTGGAAAAGACCTCCAAGATCATGGAGTCCCACCAGATTTGGCTCATCACCATCTTGGTGGGTAGCCCAGATCACTGAGTGTCATGCTCAGTTGTTTCTTGAACACCTCCAAGGACAGTGACTCCACCACCAAGCTGGGCAGCCCCTTCCAATTCTTCACCACCCTTCCAGGGAAGAAATTCTTCCTGATGTCCAGGCTGGGGACAACATGGGTTGTTCCTGGTTCTCTGGCCAACCTGAGCTTTGGCCTCTTTCTGCCTAAAACTTCAGTGAAATTCCCATTATTTTTACTTCCTGGAGAATAACTGAGATACAGTATGCACACAACCTGTCAGCAACACAGTTTATGTTTTGTTCACCCACAGCTGTTTCAGGTGCCCTTCTAGGCTACCGCCCACAGCAGGACACTTTGTCTAGATATGATGTGAAGCTAAAGCTGTTAGTCAGAATCTATTAATATACGATATGCAAAGCATTCTTGGAGAGAAACTTCAGCACTGAAATGTCAGATGTGGCCAAGGGAAACTCCCTTTTGTCATCTTACCTGATGGGAGAGGAGAACTTCTGCTGGGTGAAGGCAAGGTCTGAGTCGCAGTGACATGAGCAGCCTGACCCAGCACGGCTGCAGAGTTGAGTCAAGCCCGTGTCAGCCCCTCAGCTGGAAGACACAACAATTACAGCAATACCTCCAGTCAGAAAATTGACAGAACCATTTAATGTATGTGAGAGTGACAGTGAGTCATCTCTGATCATTGTGTTTAGCAGCCTGGAGATCCACAGGCAGTCAGGACAGCCTCCATCCCACATCTGCATGACAGCTCAGGACAAGGAGAGCAGCTCAAAGTCACTGCTTGCTGCCTCCCAGAGAGGGCTTCTCACAGGCTGATCACAGAGCACTGAGACAGGTAGGACCATTCTGGGGGCGGGATAGCACACCTGAGATCTGCAGCTTTTATCCCCTTCTCCGTAGTGTGGAGGCAAGCAGGTGCATGCAATAGCAAGCACAGAAGTCTGCCAGTTGTGTATCTGTTGTGAAATTATTAGATAAAGGCAGACTAAAATGCTAATAAAATTTTGCAAAATGCTCTTTAGAATTTCAGTTCAGGAGCAGAGTACACAGGTAGAATGGAAGTTGCAGATTAGTAAATTTAAAGGTAAGAGGAGAGGTGGGTTTGTTTGCAACCTGCAAAGACCTTGTTCCCTAAATTAATTCTTTGAGAAGCTATTAAAAATTCATTTCAAGTTTTCCTGCAGTCACTTAAGGTGCAAGTGGGGTTGTGGGGGTTAATATTAAAAATACTGTGGGTGCTTATATGGTGTACAGGGCAAGGAACAATGGAAGGACTCTGGGCACTGGTGATTGGGAATGGTGCAAATGGTGCTGAGAACACAGTTTGTAAACTGGAGCTGTCCACAGCAGTGCAGGGCTCAGGAATGAGGGTTTACATGCCCTGTGTACTCCAGCACTTGTTTTGACAGTTGTTTGGGCCAAATATTCAGCTGCCGCAAATGGATCTGAAGCTTTTCTTGATATTTTTTTTGTTTAACTGGAGCCGGTGTGAATCCATGCATTTCAGACATTTACAGCAGCAGTGTCCTTCCCATGTTTAAAAGTTTTTCGATCAACTTTCAGAATTAATGTTTTAATTTCTTTGGAGGTATGTAAAGTCCCAGTAGGCATAAATTTGGTAATGACACAAAATAGGGACTTGTCTCTAATATGGATGATTTCAAAGCAGTAAAAAGTGAGTGTGGCATCCTGAGGCAGCTCCCCAGCTACAGTATGCAGCATGCAATGTCTTTAGTTTGAACAGTGGCTTTTTCTTGTACTAAGATAAAGGCCACTTACTGCCTCCTAAAAAACAGAAGCTAATTTATAGCTCAGTGTTGAAAGAATGTCTTTTTTCTAAGACACACATTTGTCTTTGCTAACTTTGAAAGACTGTTGTAAGCTAGAGGACTGCACCATTCACTTCATGCACTGGAATGTGAAATATGATGATTTTTTTCTTAGAGCTCTGCTGTGCTTGCTGCCTTGGGTTGTTTTTTATGTCATTTACAGTGCTGAACATCAATGTGAGCATATTATGCAATGTAGTATAAAAATACACAAAGGCAATAAGCTCCACTGTTATTTCTGCTCTAACAGAACAACCTTATTTGATCATTTTGTCTTTTGATTTCTGGAGAAGTTAATTCCAAATAGCATATTGCATCTGGAGTATTTGTGTGCATGTTTGAGTAGCAGTCGGAGCTCCTGGTGCAGAGCTCCAGGTGTCTCCCATAGCTGGCAGTGGATGGCAGCTGTGTAGCTCAGAGGGTGGCAGCCACCCAGGCATGGAGATCACCTTGCAGACATCTGAATTTCATGCCAAGTTGTGTGGAAATGTGTGCTGGTTTGTAAAAGATCTACATTTCATTTCTGTATTGTGACCCTGTCACTGTGTCCTTCCCATTGGTGGCAACGTGTCAGTCAGGAGTGACTGCCCAGCATGCTGGCCTTGGCTGGGCTGTTAGAGCAGACCAGTGATCTGCTGGGCCAGAGTCACCCAGCTGAGTTATTTATGGTTTGACTTAGCACAGTCTTGGGTTTTAACTTTTTGGCAGACACATAGCACTGAAATCCCTCTTGGATCAGCCTGCAGAGTGCCAGCACTGTGGAGTTCAGGTGTGAGCACAGACATCTCCATGCATACAGCCATCACTGCGAGGTGCTCTGAGCTGCAGCTGTGGCAGCTCCCCTGGGCATCCTGGTCACCCTGGTCACCCTCCCTCCCTGCCCAGGCACCCCGCGGTGACCCGAGTGCGGTGGTGGGCAGAGGTGGCCAGAGCAGTGAGGCACAGGAGCTCCTGCCAGGCTCTGCAAGCACAGCCTGACTCAGTACCCCTGGCAGGGTGTGTGGCTGGGGTAGCTTGGCTGCTTTGTTCTTCAGAGCCCAGAAGGTCCTGCTCACCTCTGCCCATGCATGGGGCAGGAGGGCTGCCAGTACATCCCCCCGCAGGGTCCCCTTGGAGAGGAGGGAGCTGGTGGGTTCAGTTTGCTGAGGTGAAGTTTGCCCCAGTTCCTGCTGCCAGCTGCTGTCTGTTGAGGCTGATACCTGGGCAGGGAAATCCTCCCTGCTCCATGGTCAGCTGAGTTGCTGCATGTTGGCTGCTCACATCCAGGGAGCAAAACCCTGCCCTGCTGCTGACTGCCCCTCTCACCTTGCCTTTAGCTGACTGTTATGGTTTAGGTTTGCTTATCCGAGTCACGGCACCATTTATGTGGTGGTTTTACATTTGCCGAATTTGTTTGCTAACTGGGAGATAGGATTTTGGGAGAAAAAGGCAAAAGCAGGCTCAACCTAGAAGTAAAAAAACAGATTGATTTTATTAACATACACTAAGAGAAGAAAATAAGAAAAGAAAAAAAAAAAGCAACACAAATTAATTTCTAAAACCAACCCTTTCTCCCACTAAAAACTGTTCATTTTCTACAAACAATGTAAAGAGGCAACCAGGGCCTAAGCTGGGATTCCTCAGCTGCCCACGATGTTACCTGCTCGCCAGACAGGGGAGAAAAGAGGGAGTCTCCAACCCAGCTTCAGCTTTTATATGGGTATTACCAAAAGTCGCCTTCCATTTTCTGAGTGGTCAGAACTGCATGTCAATCCAAAACCTGCCCCCCCATAGGTCCCTGTCCTTTCCAGAGAATTCTAAGGTCCTAAGGCGATACTGTTTCAATCCATGACACTGACCTAGCAGCTGTCTCAAGGAACTGAAAGCTACCACTTGAAGTAAAATAATAATATCATTTAAGGCCATACTGTGTGAACATTATTGTAATTCTGGTGCACTTAGGTTGCTAGTACAGAGCAGATATGCTGGGCAGGATGTGGGACTACCATGGCAGTGTACAAAAGGAAGTTGTAGGGAAGCTGAGAAGGATCTCAGTATACAGAACTGTGGTGGTTTAGCATGAATGAGAAGGGTTTTTTTTCCCTAAGGAAGTTATAGCATGAATTGACAGCTTGGCTGACGAAAAAGAGTGTTGTACACGCCTCTGGAGACCCAGTCTTAAATCAAAGGTCCCAGGTGACTCGGGCCCTTTCCTTTTCCGGCTGGCAAGGAGCTAACATCACTTCGTAAGTCAGAAGTTTGGGCTGGGCTCCCCGGGGCCAGGCCTCAGGGGGGGCCATTGCCTGTGGGAGAGCTGCCCTGGCCGGCAGGGTCCCCTCTCTCCCCCGGCTCCTGCCCATGGAGAGAGGAGGAGGATTTCAGATCAGCAGTGCTGGCTGTGCTCTTGGCTTGGCTGCCGGAGCCTCTGGTCCAAGGGAGGAGAGAATCTTGAGAATCTTTCTCCAGAGCTCCAGGGAGCTGATCCAAGTTTGAGTTGCTTTAGATCTGGCCAGGGGTGGAGGAGGGTCATCCATCAGTGTTCCTGAGCATGCTCCCTCTCTCCCCCCCCACCATCACCTTCGGCCTTGAAGTTCTGGGAGTCAGCTGGAGAGGAAAAAAAGACTCTGGGCAAAGACATTAACCCTTTTGCTCCTTCATGGAAGACAGAGTGATTTAAAATGTAGAGGGACAGCATTGAGAGAAAGTCAGTGAAAGAACTGATAAAGACTATTGGAAGAAGGGAGGGAGGAAGTGGACATTTCTGACTGGACTTCTCTGGATGTGAATTATGGAGAAATGGACTATCATAATGCTGTTTGGGGGAATGCAAGTTCTAGTCAAAGGGTTGTGTGTACTGATATAAATAAAATTTAATTGAATAGTGTATGTCCCCGGCTCCTGGGAAAAAATAAGGAGGTCTCAGCCTTTGAGATGAAGATGATTCTGGAGAGAAAGTGATTAGACCCCAGTTCCTAGGCATAAAAGGAGGTCTCTATTTCTTTTGAGATAGAGACGATTTTAGAGATAGAAGAAGAGAATCCTTGCTTTATACTAGAAAAGCATTCTTAAAATGGTACCCCAAACATGCGGAGGCCCATAAGCAGCTTGGGAAACTGTTATATGGGTGGGACTACACAGAATCTGCAAAATTCCAGGCGGTTGCAGATTTGTGACATTGAGAGCCACCAGACCTTTTCTTGTGGCATTTATCTCCATAAACTCTAGAGAGACTCCTCTCCCAAAGTCATGCAGGATTGTGTTTAAATGGTGGCAACTGACTGAAAATCAGTTTTCTCTCTGTGTTGAGTGGGCAAGTGAACAGTTTGTGGTAGGGGGGAAGGTGTTTGAATGTCTCATTCTTTTTCTTTTTTTTTTCTTTTTCTTTTTTTCCTTAGTGTATGTTAATAAAATCTATCTGTTTTTACTTTTAAGTTGAGCCTGTTTCGCCTTTTTCTCCCAAAATCCTATCTCCCAATTGGTAAACAAAATTCGGTGAATGTAAAACCACTACATGGACTACTTGGACTCTACAAGTGATCATTAAGGTGGACAGTAACAGGAAAACAGGCAGTTCAGTCTTCTGCTAATTTGTCTTGTTGCTGATTAAATCGATGAACAGTGAAAAACGAAACCCTTCTCTCTACACCACGTTGTAGCTACACTCAGTAACAGTGATAGCATAATTGCACATGGGTTTCTGCAATGTCTTAAAGGCTTTAGGTAAGTGTAGAGAGGGGAAAAACATTTAAGTACAGTTTCTAAAACTGTGTCAGGTGTAGGCTTCTGAAGTGCAGTCCTTTTATTTCAGGGAAGGGGGGAATGGGGTGTTGTGGGTGTTGTTCCTCAATTAATGGCTGTTCAAGTGGCTATAATAACACTGCATGGGCCAGATGGGGGGAAAAAGAGCTGACTAATTGTCAGATTGTTGGAGGTGGATTATTCAGTCACAATGTTGGCAGCTGGGCTGGGGAAAGCTGCTCCAGCAGTGGCTGCTGCAGTAGGTAACACACTAAACAGAAGTGACAGGGTAGGCAGAGGGTTCTCCTGGCTGTGAGAATGACTCCACTGAGCATACAGCTGAGTAGTATTTTTCAAGATGGTGTAACTTGCTTGGTAAATTTTTGGGGTGTGCATCAAGTGATTTGTGCAAAATCACCTGTGGTGGGAATTCAGTTTAACTAAAGCTTAGTCTAAGAAAACAATGTGAGAAAATATCACAGCCTTTCATTTGACTGTTTTAAAATTGAACTGTTTTGTGTACGTGTGTTTGTATATTGGGATCTTATCTGCATAAGCCTAATCTTTAAACTGTTAAAAATAATTTTCAACCTTAAAACGAGGAGTGATGGTAATTTCAGGTTAAGTTATATTTTTTTTTTTTCTGAAAGGACTTCTCTGCTGTTCAGCCTCTGTTGTGCATAGCTTTGGTCAGAGCTCTTTGCCCCTTTTGGTGGGATGCTGAAGCAGAGCAGGGTCCAGGGTTCTGCTGCTCCCCAGGCTTGTTAGGAACACTCTCTGCACTTCTCCATGGCACACCCAGGATTTTGGCTTCTGCTGATGAGTTTTCTGTGCTTCGCTTTGAAAAATTTCCTCTGAGGCCATTTCTCTGAACAGTTCTTTCTGTAATGAGTTTTAATTTTAAAACACTCAATTTCTTGCATCCTTTCTTTTGTTAATCCTCAGTAAATGGGGCAAATAATTGGGAGGTGTCACCTGTCCTTTTATAAATGGTGCTTGTGTTCTTGTCTGCTTCTTCCAAGAGAAATGCCCAAGAGCCGCAACTTCCAGTGACAATCTCTGAACAGACTTCCAGGCTGGTGTTTGTCTCCTGCTCCCCAGAGGCATGGCTCATCCTTCCAGATTTCCAAGAGGGATGCAGTCTATTTTTTGATGATTTTGTTGTTATTTTCAGGCTACTTTTCCTTGTTTTGCTCTTCCTAGAGGATCCCAATCTTTTTCAGTTCTTTCGTTGTTTTTGTTGTTTTGTTTTGGTTTTTTTTCTTACCAACACTAGGGAAGTTTGTCTCTTTTTGTAGCCCAGCTGTTGACAATAATGCTCCATAAATAGGAAGAAAAAAAGCATTCCCACTTCTCCCTACTTTTCTTATAATTTGAAACTATTCTCCCAGCTCCAAATAGGGCTACATTAATAATTTAATTATCATTGAAGTTATGATACACAATTCTAATATTTCATAAGCAGCAAACTATAGCTGTCCAGAGCTCTCAAAAACTGCTAGCTTCCCACTCATCCCGGACCTTTCTAGCAGGTCTGTTGGCACCTTCTCCTCTGCATGCCTGATTTTCACCACACTTGAAGGATATTCTCTTAGAAACATCGACATTCCTTGCTTTTTCTCCCAAACTTTGTCAATGAAGAACAGAAGTTCACTGTAGTGACACAAATTGTCACAATGATTTTTAAATTTACCATGAGCTGGTCAGAGTGGGTTTTATGGTAGACAGGGGTGAGTGAGGATCATATTTCCATCTGGAGTTGCTGTCCATCTCCTCCTGTGTTCTGTGATGCTCCTGTCCTGTGTTGTTGGAGCAGAAAGAGAAATGTCTGCTCCAGCAGCTAGTGTGGCAGCCACAGCTTGATCCCAGGAGCCAAATCCTTGGTGGCTGTGCAATTTGTTTGGTTTATCTTCTGCAGCTGGCCAAGCAGGTCCTGCTGTCCAGTGTCCTCCCCTGAGCCACGCAGTGTCCCCAGTTCCACCCTGGTGTGCTCCCTGCTCCCTGTGCCTGTTGCTTCCCATACATACACCCCTCAAAAATGAAGAGCACCCTGTGAATTACTGTCTTGTCTGCTGTGCTGCATGCACCAACCCAGCTGTTTGGAAAGCAGCCAGCTTGCATTTATTTTAGCAGATGGGAAAAACAGGAAACCACTCGGAACAGGCAGAGAAGAAATATTCATTCATTCATTTGTTCATTCAGGGACAAGCACAGCAAAGTGGTGAGCTGAGCTGCAGAGTTCAAATAAGAGTGGGAACGTCTGGCATGGCAAACCCACAGATCCTGATGGCTGGGAAGGGAAAGGTGCTGGGTCTGCACAATGGAGAGTAAATTGGAGCTGTTCCTTAGCCCCTGATGAGCAGGAGTGTGGACCTGTTGATCACAGCTCAGATGCAGGAGGCTGACAGCCCTGCCTGCAAACTGCAGTTCTCCCAAACCAGGCTCTCACAATCAGAATTGTTCAGGGAGGAAGAGACTCAGAGATCATCAAGCCCAACCAGTTCCCCAGTACTGCCATGTTCACTACTAGAGCGTGTCCCCAGGTGCCACATCTACATTTTACATCTTTTAAATTCCTCCAGGGACTGTGATTACCCGCATTGCTGGGCAGCTGACCTCACTGCCCAGCAGCCCTTCTGTTGAAGCAATGTTTCCTAATACTAAACCTCCACTGAAACAGCATTCTGCTGGTGACACCAGGCTTGGGACAAAGTATTGATGTGCTGGCTCTTCCTGTTTCTTCCCTTACTATTCCCTGCAGCTGCAGGGGTAGAGCAGAACACTCCTTGTGCTCCTGATCCTTTAACTGAGGCACCAGAGTCTCCCTTGCTTGCCCTTGGACTTCTTGTTGCAACTTCATTGCTGCCCACCTGCACAGTCAGTAAATCCTCAATAAATATCAATCTGAGGCTGTACAGGATAGGAAGCTTTCTCTCCACATCAGGAGCTCAAGCCAAGGCAGCAGATGTCCCTGAGAAGTGGGTCCAGTTTGCATTTTGGCCCTTCAGTTCCTGTCCTTGCACATGAGCATGGTGAGGTCATGGTTCCAGCTGCATTCCTGAATGGCCAGGGCAGAGCTCATCCAGGGCTGTCTGGTGACACATGGGTGCCTGGAATAGCTGGGAGATAAGGCTCAGTGCAGAAATCCTGGTGCCATTTCCACAGGGGAAAGAGGAGATGCATTCTTAGAAGCATTTATCAACACATTTTTGATGTTGTATGTCTTTATTATCCACAAGGATCTAAATGCAGCCTTATCTGGGCTAGTCTTTTCAGTGGATAACAGCCTATTACTGCTAGCACTTAATCCAATTACTCTTTTAGGTCAAGGGGGAGTGTTCCTTGCTAATATTTTTGGAAGATCTGAAAACAGTTATTCTGTGTGTTGACCCAGAGAGAGCATATTTCAGAATTTTTCAGCAGATTAAAAAGTTAAGAAATTTCTACATATGTTGGAGGAAACATGGTTGAAAGAGCTGTCGGCTTTCAATTTTGATCACAAGACAGTCACTTATTTAAAATATAAAGATATTTCACAATGGAAAGTAGTTTCAAATCAGAAAATAAATCACTGTCTAAAATCATCAGAGAAATTCTTTGATGTGGGAATGAAGGTGGAGCTGTGCAAACCTTAAGAATTAATACAGCATGAAATGTTTTGCCTAAAGTAGGTTTCAGCCATATAATTTTGGCTCACTTGGTTCCTGGTTCTCTAATAAGGATTCCATTGAGTGTCTCAGCAGGGGCTGTGCAGTAGTTGTGAGCGATCCATCCAAAGCAGGGAGCAGCTCTGGCCTGGAGAGGAGAAGCCCAGCTGTGTGTGAGCTGCCGCAGCTCTCAGTGCAGTTTGTTCCACTGATGCTGTAGGTGTGGCACTGAAAGGGCCATGGCGACCCTGCTGCTCTGCACGGGCTTGGCCAAGCCCTGGGATCAGGACTGGGACATTCCACTCCTCCTGCAGACTTTGCTGCTCAAGGAATGAGCCCTCCAAGCAGGCTTAGGAGTTGGCAGGAATCTGTAGGGTGTGTGCTGCAGGCTTTGATCAGTTTGGGGCTGTTGGGGTGAGGTTGGGGCTCCCGTGGGTGCTGCTGGAGTCACAGACATACCTGATCTGTGTGTGATGGGGAACCCTGCAGGGCAGGGGAAATGTTGAGGTGCAGCCTGCAGCTGCCTGTGGAGGTGTTTGTGACTCTCTTCTCTGCCTTGCACAGCAGTCACAGCAGGAGCTGGGACCTTGGCTTTACCACAAGAAGCATTCCTTAGACATCAGTGGTGAATTTTAAACATTCCTGTGATATTTATGCCATAAATAGGATGTTGCCCTCCCTTTCCCACCGGACACAGAAAAGCACTCACAGGCCATATACTGTTGGATCCCTAAAGCCTCAAGTTCTAATAACTGACTGCAGTCTAATTGAGATCAGCAGTTTGAGAACTCATTAGTTCAAGCAAGGAATTTGCTTCCCCACATGTCTGAGTTCTTGGAGGCAGTTGCTGCCCATCTCAAAACTATATTCTATTTATGCATGCCATAAAACTGTCCTTTACTATCAGTTCAGAAATAAGCAAAGGAAATAGTTGCCACAGAGGAAATTTATAGAATTGGTTTGAGAACAAAAGAGCAGGTGCTGCTTCCTTGTGAGAGTGAAGGAGTTGGGCTGTCCCTGGCAGCCTCTCATTGTCACAGACCCCATCCAGCAGCAGCTTCCAGATGTAATGAGAGTTCATTTTGAGCCTACTTTTAATTCTGAAAAGTCATCTAAAGAAAGTTGTGTCTTTCACAAGGTATTTTTGCTGCTTTGTTTCTTTCAGTTTGAAATAAGCTGGTGTGGTGACTGGCTTTGGTGGTGTATTGGGGAGGAAGGAGTGATGCAAAATGAGGGACTCCAGAAATGGCTTGCTGTGAATAAAAATTAGAGAATTGGCTGCTTGTGCTTCCTGTAATATCTGTCTTCATTGTGAAAACTGCAAGTCAGAGTTAACCAGACTTCAAAGTTGGGAGCACACAGCTGCAAGCTGAAAATAAGATTTCTGGGTGATGCAGAAGTGCCAGGGCTGTTTGGTAAGAATAGTTAATCGAGATTTTGGCAAAGCTTAATAATGAAATGGTTTGGATAGACTGTGTTGTCATTAAGGGGTTCTGAGTGTTTTATAACCCCAGAATAGATTTTTTTCAATTAGCTTGTAAATACTGTTGTGCTCTGAGTTTATTATGTTGTGCAGGTGGCTAACAAAAAAAATCACACCTTCAACTGGGAGAAATTAGGAGGAAAACAAAGCAGTGATGAAAAGAAGCAAAGAGAATTTTTACTGCATGTATACCTGAGAGATTTTCATCAGCTGTCTCAACTAGGAAAATGTTATTACAGCAAAATACCCTACTTTCCTACCCTTCCCTGTCCTACAGGCAGTCACTTGAAGCAAGTTATTTTAGAGAGGGTTTTTTTTTTACTTGTTCCTGTAAGGAGCTGAAAGCAACTAGATAGCCTAATGTTTTCCCCTAAAAGGAAAAAAAAAAATCCTGCATAACTCTCAACAGCCCCAGGGCCTGGGTAACCTCATTTGTGACCTTTATTTCCTTTGTATGGGTGAGGGAGGCAGAGGATGAAGGAGGTGCTCATTGAGCATTGCTGTTCTGTGTCCCAGAGGTGATGGTGGGGAGGTGACAGTGACAGTGGGGGAGTGACAGTGGGGAGGCATTGGCTGCTGCTCCCATTGTTCCAAAAAGTCATACTGGGGGAATGGGTTTTTTCCTCCCCTGTGCCAAAGAGAAGGGATTTCCTTCACTTTGTGGGTGCAGGATTTAAGAGGTGCTCTGATGCTCTCTGTGGCTTGGAGACCTCGTGTGTAGAGACACGACTTCAGTCCTTCCAAAATGCCAGCAAAACTAATTTATTGCAAGTGTAAATGTCCTGGGGCTCACAGCATGTAAAACTAACCAGACTGTGAAAAGTTAGGGAACTGAGGAAAATTAATGTTTCAGGTAATGACCTCAAAAGTTCATTCAAGGAGTAAATGGATCCATGGAAGTACAATTTTTTTGTGTTAAATTGTGTCATACATACAAGAACAATAGTCCAACAGGAACAAGAGGATTTGTTTTGCCTGGATTTTATTTACCCTATGGTTGCTACAGCCTGTAGCTAGCAGAGCTGAAGCCTAGCTATGTAAAACCGGGGGAAAAGATATTTCCTTACAGCTTTATTAAACTCTGAATTACATCAAAGATTATTCAGTTGGAACCCAAGCCAAGGCCTATGGACAGGGTTGATGTCATGGTTTCTGGCAATTCTGGATGGGACTGAAATGCAGTTGGACATTAAAGAAAGACACAAACCAGCAGACTGTTTAGCTGGTGTGTTTATATAAAGTAAACATGTTTGAATTTATCTTGAAAAACAACCTGGTGCCGGCAGCCATCCTAAACATCACTTTCTCTCAGTAAAGCTTACAGGAAGAAGAAATTTTTTTCCTACTGGCTTGTTGATGGCAAGTTTTTATTAATGTAATTATTATTATTTTATTTGAGCTAAAGAATGTGTTACAGGGTGATATTTAGCAACCTGAATGTTTTGATTAGGAAACATAATAGTTACTGCAGCTATTTTATATTTACTGCTAAGCAAATTTCTCTCGTATACACAGTTGCTGTGGGTTTGGTCTCCATCAAATTGTGAGGGAAAGAAAAAAGGATTCCTTTTTTTAAAGCTATGTAGTATTTATTTACCACTTTCATCTGAGAATATACAAGTTCTTTAGCAGTATATTAATGACCTGTGTCCATGACATTTGTAGTCCTATCCCTGTTTTATTCGTGGGGAGATGGGAATGTAGAGCACCAATGTGTTCTACCCATGAGGATGGGGAGTGCATTAGGATGAAAGGGAAAAAAAGAGATTAGCTGCTGAAATACAATGCAGAGACAGAGCTGAATGTTGGAGGCTGGCACGATGGTCCCACATGTGCCTTCAGGAAGGTGCCAAGGAAATGCAGCTGTGCCCCAGTGCAGATTTCTTCTGTCTGCACTTGAGGACAGCATCCACATGCTGGGGTGGGGCTGAGTGTCTGCCAGGCTCCTCGTGGGTGTTGTGCTCCCACTCTGAGCTCGGGGGCTGGCTGGTGATCCTGCCCAGCTGAGCTGATGGAAAGCTGTGGATGTGAGCACTGCACAGGGGATGTAAGCAGATCCCAGGCACTGCAGGCAGAGTCTGCACTGGAGGAAACAGCTGAGGGCAAACCTTGTCCTCTGCTGCATATGGCACAGCATGTCAATTAAACACTGCTTCAGATTTCTGTTCATTCCCTAAAATTTACCGTTTCTCTCCTACTCTGGTGTACATGTGATTCTTTCATAAGTGTGGGTTTTATCCCATTGGCAAAATCATAGCAGATGCCTGGTGATATTTCTCCCTGTTCCAAAGTGCTTCTTCACAGTTGTTTGGTAATGATCCTTTCATGGTTGTGCACTGATGATCTTCAGTCATCAGAGATGGCTGCCACCAGGTTTTTAAAGCTTTTTACATTAGATTCCATGTAGTTGGAACTTGCCTGTGGGTTGGTTCTTGGTCCCCACACTGGAGGTCCTGCAGCTGTGATTTCAGCAGTTCCACCAGGGTGTCTGGCTGTCATCACAGCAGGGAAAAGGACACAGCAGGGTCAGGGGGTGTTCCTCATTTTGTAATAAATTCTCAGCCTGACTTGAGGCCATTCATCTTGGCAAGAAGAGGTTTTAGCTGTTCCTCCAGAGCAGACACCAGTTAAGTTATCCATGCATCATTCCAGCATTAGGGCTGTGTTAGTGCTGTGGTTCTTGGGGTTTGCTCCAGGTGTCAGGACTATGCTGGCCCTCAGAACCAGCACTCATTGTCACCTGCTGTCCTGTGCTTCTGTTGACTTTGGGATGTTCGTCACTTACTGAAGGTGTGGGTCCTGTTGGGGTGTATTCACATTTAAATAAATCTGTGTGCAGGCAGTGATGGGGTGTGTCGGTGGCTGGTGAAGGACTGGTTATGTCTTTTCCACCTCAGTTTGCCTGAGATGGCACAGGGGCCTACATAAAGATGTCAGGCAGCTGCTTGCCAAATACTTGACAAATAGGATCCGTCCTTGGGGTTGGTTTGCAGATGCTGCATGCTCTGAGCTTACATAAACCAGTAAATTTTTGAGGACTGACCCTTCAGGACCTGTTGATCCTTGGCTTATCTTGGGTGTTGACTCCTGGTAATTACTGCCAGCAGCTGCCCCTCGGTCTCAGGGCTCTGTATGTTCCCTGAGCATATCCTGCCTTTCCTACAAGCCAGAGTAAAACTGGGATTGTTAAGGGTGGGATTAAATGGCAGCCCAGACCTCGTGCTCCATTGACCTGCTGCTCTTTTTTGAACCACTTGTGCTTTCCTACTTGATCATGCATCCCTTTTACTGACACTTTATATAGATTATTAGTGTGGATTACTGATGCTGGATGTAGTCTAATGAAGCAACAACAGCCAAGGTGCCAAGTTTCTCTGTTGGATTAACGAGGTCTTGAGAAAAGGTGACTGCTCACTGTGAACAGAATGACTGTCAAGTTGAATTTATCACCCAGATATGACTCCTACCAGTGAAAAAAAACCCAGTGCATGAGAATGCAATGGGATAATATTTGTTTGAGGGGATCCATGTTTAAATTTGACAGGTTTTTAAGATGTCCATGTGTTGGCAGATATTTAGGAAGCAGTTAAATTGTTAGAATTAATGGCCAACAGTTTGAGAACCAAATAAACTTACCTAGTGCACACTAGTGCATGTTTTAGACTATCCTGTCAGTAGTTACTTTTCTCATTACTGAAATTCTTGGATTTTTTTTGTTTTTAATTTTTGTTTTTTTTCACATAGGGTTGGGGGATCCAAGTTTGGTTTTGGGTATGCTTTTATATCTGTGTTACGCTATAAATAACAATTGGTGGTTAGAGGCTGTCTTGTGAAAAAGCAGCTAATTTTTGTTCATGTGAGATGATCTGTGCCTAAAGCTATGAGCTGAGGAATCTCACTATCTCTGTTATTAAGGCTTCATTTTTTTAGATAGTGGAAAAGTGTTTCAATTCTTTCTGGTAATGTAGTACTTTGAGGTAGCTGGAACTTTCTTTATGCTATATATATTTTTTTTTCCCCCATTTAATAGTCTGACCCCATTCAGAAACATTTCAGAGTGCGTATCCTTTATGTTATTAATGGCAGTATTGATTTATAAGATCAACTTTAAAAATTACTTGCTGTTTTACAAGAAAACCATCAGAAGGATTAATGTGCTTTCTCTTTGTACATCTACACTTCTATCTGTTGAAAATGATGATGGACTCCAATGTCACTGGATTATCCTTGCTCTGAGGAATGGGGGAAAATTCTACATCCTGATAAAGGCATGTCCTCTGCTTTGGGGAGCAGATACCCTGGTGTGGCACTACCTGCAGCTGTGGAGTGATTGCTCACTGCTGTTAGTGCAGACATTGCCTATGGCCAGGCCATAAAAGCATGTTTGGTTTGCTTTTCTCCTAATCTGCATGCGGAATAGATAGAGGTGCTAGGGGAGAATAAAGCAAATACAGAAGGGAACTGTGTTGCTTTTCAGAGCAGGATGTTATTCTACTGTTTATCAAAGCTGCATGAAATGGGATAAAGTGTTGAGGTTTATGAGAAGCATTGTTTATAAAAGTAAATGTGTTTTTTTCCTCACCTTTCTATTACCATGACTGAAATATGTTGCACTTTAAAGTTTATTTTCCTTCCTATGAACCTTTCTTCCCCTCCTGTCTTTCCCCCACCCTGACGTTATGTAGTTGATTTGATTCTCGGGATTGCTTTCCTCGAGCTCTAACTTGAGTTCATTTTGTTATGTGGTGACCACAGTTATGGATGACGCTCCCCCTGGCACACAGGAGTACATTATGTTACGGCAAGATTCCATCCAATCTGCGGAATTAAAGAAAAAAGAGTCCCCTTTTCGTGCTAAGTGTCACGAAATCTTCTGCTGCCCACTGAAGCAAGTGCACCTCAAAGAGAACACAGAGCTGGAAGGTTTGTGGCACTATGGATCCATGTTCTGTTTGTTTTATTTCTTTCTCCATGTATGTCCCCCGGTGTGCTGTGTGTCCCCAGCCTGTGTCAGTGCGGGAGCGATGCACTCGTGTCTCTTTGCTTGCCTGTCAGTGCCTGGTGCTCCCACAGGACACTGTAACCTGAGCCACTTACAGGATCGTTCCAGGAGAGAAGTGATGCTGCTTTTTCTCAAATAAAGTTTGTTTGTTTCAGCTCTCATCATTACACACTGCCTTTTTTTTTGGCTGCCAAAAGCTGCTTGCTACTCAAACGGCATCAATTCCCAGCCGGTTCTTTGCAGTAACATTTCTGAAGCTGCACTCTGCTCTAAGTCTGGCACTCAGACTCAGATTCAGCTTGTCCCCAGCACCTTGCACTCCATAAGGCTTCTGCATAGTGCTAGAGAATGCTCATGGCAGCTGTTCTTGGGTGAAGCAGGATGAAGTTTGTATGTAACGCACGCCTGGTTGCATTTTGGGAAATGAAATGCATGCAGAGCAGAAAAAAAATGAGTAGATTGTTTTCCTTTTCAGATAAAACAAAGGTATGGTCTCTCCTCATGCTGTGTTTAATGATATGAAATTGCCAATGAGGTATATCTCATTCGTCTAGTGTACATAAGATTAAGCTATTTTAAATTATATTTTTTAATACTTTCTTCTATTGTTCCTTATGTGTTTTGCATTACTGCTTGGTATTCCACATGGTAAGCCTTCTACTTTTTGCATTAGCTCCAGTATCTGCCAAGACAAATAATGCTGCTGCTGGTAGAAGTGTTTTAAGATGAAATATTCAGGGCTGGATTTTGCCACAATCGAGTCTGCAGGAATGGCAGAACGAGCAGGTTGGAGTTCTTATTACAAATCACATGCATTATTCTCTCTGTAATAATGGGCATCAGTTGCTGAGCTGTCACTATTAGCCCAAAATATTTCAGTCAATTGCTTTCTTCTGTTACATTCCCCAAATTTTGCATGAATGTTCTTTGTACCACCTCTGGGAGATTTGTGTCTTTTAAAATAAAAGTATTTTATTAAAATAGCATTTATCATCTCACCAGAAATATTAACTCTGATGCACATTCTGGTTTAAGGCCTGGGGAGAGGTTTCTGGTTTCAGTGATGATGTAACTGAATGTTAAAATAGGGGTTTGAAGAAAGTCCAGTTGTCCTTTCAGTTCTGGGACTGACTTGATAGAAGTTGTGATTTCATGACTCAGTAAACATGAAGGACAGGTGAATCCTATAGCACTTTTCTGGCTTAGCAGACATCATGGATTTCTTGTCATCTGTCAGTGTTTGTGTTGTTCCTGTCAAGCTCCTCTAGGAAGATGATGGCAGCTGAGCTTCTACAGGTGCTCGGCACATGATACTGGGGGAGCAGGAAGATTCCATAGCCATGAAGCATGAAAGGTGGGCCCCACACCTGGCATCCCTGACTGACATGCTGTATTATGAATTCTCCACATGCTGGTGTGAAACTCCAGAAGAAGCTTGTGGTTATTTCAGTGGAACCTACACTGGGAACTGGATTCCTGCAGAAGACTAGCTCTTAGCTGGGCTGATCATTTTGGTGAATAAATCACCAGTTTACACCCCAGTGGCCTGTCCAAGAGGAGCAAGGAAAGCAGAGCAATGCTGGGCCTTTTCTCTCTGGAGTCTCTGGGGGACATGGCTAGGGAATTTAGGATCTGCTGGGAAAGGCTTGCACAGTGCAGGGAAGGCCTGGGGAGCATCAGTGTGGCCGTGGTGTTGCCTGGAAGCCAAGAGTTGCTGCTCTTAGGTTCTCCATAAATCTGCAGTGTCTGTCTCCAGCAGCAGCTGTTACTCCTTCCTGCGTGGCATATGGCACTGGTATTCATTCTCAGGGAAAACGTTTGGTTCTGAGAGGAAGGCTTGCCATCTTTTATTGCCATGCACAAAGATGAATGTCTCTTCCCTTGTTTGTCCCTCCTGCTCTGCTCCAGGAGCGTTGCATTCCTAGACAGGCACAAGAAGCCATGGCCACACTGGCTTGTCCTGCCACCACCTGAGGGGATGGAATTCAGAGGGGTGTCAGTTTTTGTTGTGTGATTTCTATGCATGTTTCTCTGAAAGATGTCTCTAGCACAGGAAGGAGAATATCTGATTAGGAATCCTTTTAGCCTCTGTTGTAGCTCAAATTGCCTGGGCTGCATTTATCTTGTTCTTCAGAATCTGTGAATTGCTTGGCAGTGGTATTAGACCCACTAAAAGACTGATGTGTGTCATCCTCAGTGGTTTGTTGGCATGAAGCTTGAAAAATTTTGATTGTGAGGTGATCTGCACTGTGCTTTCCATGCAAACCCTGCCACAGTCCATCAAAGTTAATGGAGTGGCTGAAACAAATCCTAGCAGAAATCCCTTCTAGTTTGAGCCCAGCAGTTAACAGCTCAGTTGTGCTGTTAGGATAAAGGAAAAGGAATGTTTAAACTTGTTACTGTGACATAAATTACACATTTTTGAAGGTTCTGGAAAGTATGATGACTAGGAAGCTGTTAGCAAAGTTCTCCAAGTGAAATGTCATAATGGAAGTTCTATGGAAAATTGCAGACTTGGAAGACTGCAGAGAGTATAAAAATGCACCTTTTTAATCTGCTGAATAATGGCATGGGAACACAGAGTAAAGCCTGCATGTTTCTAACTTTGCAACTCTTGTTCAGATGATGGATTTCGCTGCACCTTTTAACCACTTTCATACAGGGGTAGTACTTGGGGAGCCTCATTTATCACTTCAGGATTTGGACTCCCTAGGCATGTAGGATGACACCAGGTAAAAGATTTTCCAGGCTTTTTGTGGGGGTGTTTGGGGAATGTTCTGCTATTTGCTGAGGGACTTAAATACCATGTCATGCTGGTGTCTGAGCCTGGTGGTCCATCATTTCTCATATCTTGGGCCTATTTCTAAGAGCAAAAGTGGGAATGAGAAAATGAGATCCATGTTTCCTAAATTGATCTGCCTTGGTTTCTTGTTCTTTTCCCCACATCTACTTGCCTGCTTGCAGCATCATCTTTATTCACAACATGCACATGCCTCAAATGCACCTCAGGAAGACAGGTCCAGGGCAGTTCCTTTGGAACCAGCCTGGAGGACACAGAGAAGTTCCTTGGCCCAGTAACTGCAGCAAGTGGTAGGAATGGGAGGAAGGAGAACAATATGAAATCACAACGATGAGAACTCCCCAAATGTGGAAATTTCCAGCTGAGTCCCGTGCCCTGAGGGTGATGCTGCCAGCCTGGACTGCAGTTCTGGTGGGGTGCTGCCCTCCCTGGTGCTCTGGGAAACTTGGGACTGTGGTAAAAGCTTAACTGCTGCTTTGTTCTGCATCTTTCCAGCTTTGTTTTGTCAAAGTCATTCCACAGTTGACAATGTCATGGGTCTCTCAAAGGCAGTAAAACAAGCAGAGCTGACATCCTTACCTGGATGCTGGTCCTGTGGGCATTGGGCATTATTTACAATTGTATCCAAACAGCAGCAAAAATAGTGTTTTTGTAGCTTCCTTCAAGCCAGAAATACACTGCTAACAGGAGAAGGGCCATCTGAAGTACATTTTGCAGCTATTTGTTCTCTTAAATAGTTTAAACATAAGCTGCTGCTGCTATATCTATAAAACATGGTTACATAAAAAGGAGTCAGCTCCTGGAAAACTAATTTGAGTTATATTATTACATCCAGGGAAGGGAATAAAATGAGAGAAATGTTTTTAAAAAACACCCATTGGTTAGTCACAGTCAAGAGTCTTGGACACTTGCCCATAATTCTGTTTTCATGTGGGATTTTTTTTTGCCTTTTTTTTTTTTTTTTTGTAACATTTAGTCTCCCTCCAGGCATACATAACCTTTTTATACAGAAAAGCAGACAAGCATGGCAAAATACGTATTGGGGATGGGGAGAGGGAAATCTGGGATAGCAGCTGGTAATGAGGAAAGGCAGCTTTCCACAACCAACAGGAAATCTGATTAGATAGAAAATGTTAAGGATGCTAATGTGAAACAAGCAGCTTTGTGGTTGCTCGTGATAATGGCTTGTTCTCTTCATCCCTAGCAGTGGAGTGAGGAGCAGAGCCAGTCCTGGGGGTGAGGCAAAGGTAGGATGTTTAAGCACATTATGTGGAGGTTGCCTCTTCCACCTGCTCTGTGTGCACTGGCACTTTTGTCACCAACAGAAATGTGGAGCCTTTATGTTGTGATACAGAATGTCCCTTTGGTGCTCTGAGCATCGTGTCACCACTGATAGCACTGTTACTTGGCAGTCTAATTATATCCTTTTCTTCAAGACTAAATCAGTCCTATTAGTCCTGCTCGATCCTTTAATTATGTTAATACATGTGTATTTCTGCATTTTAGAGGGGAAGAGGAAAGAAGAAGGAGGAGGAGAACTGTGTTTGAAATCAGAGAATTGTGAGAGGTTTTTAAACTTTACATATTGTTCAGAACTAGAAATTACTTTGTTCCAGTGAGGAATAATAAAGATGAGCCACATGGAACAGGCACAATGTCCAGGATACTCAGAGCAGGCCCGTGTGGCAGTGGGACACCCATGAGGAGGTTCAGCATCTGTGCTGTGGTTCCCTGAGCCTCAGGTTTAACCTGGCCCAGCTGCTGGGGAGGAGGCCCCTGGTTCATGTGCTCACTCACATGATCTTACTGAAACTTCATCCAGGTGATGGCCCTGTGGTACTGAACTAACCACATTTCATAAGTGGTTTTCCTGGTGTCTTCTCATTTCAGTGGAGTGGAAAGCAAAGACTTGGTGTCCCGTTTGCTCTTGCCATTTAACCCTTTCCTGCTGCAGCTGAGCTGTCTGTCCTGGAGCTGGTCATCCCAGGGAAGGCAGGCAGTCTGCTGTTGAATGATGCTGGGCCCTGCAGCCCTCCGTGCCTTCCTCACTGCCCTTTCCTTCAGCAAAGCCTTGTTCTTGATTCTGCTTTTTCCTGCACCTCTCAGGCCCTCCTGTGGGGAATGTGGAGCTTTCATCTTGCCTTGTTCTGGTTCTGGCACAAGCTGAGCAATGCCTAAGCCTTCTCCAGTACCAAATGAAAGTAAACTCTTAAATCCTGCGTGTCTGGGTCCACGTGCAGTTGCTACAGCTGTGGCCTATATCTGCAGTGAAGGATGATCTGAAGGGAGGAACCGAGACCAAAAGGCAAAGGTCTGAAGCTGCCACCAGTAGAATGGCTTTTTCCTGCAAAGAGAAACCGTCTTTGACTTGAGTGATGACCTGATAACCTCCTGTTTCAGGGGGCTGGGAGACAGTGGTGACACTACACTCCTGCTTCAGAAGCTCAGTACACCCAGCAAAACAGCTCAGTCCTGGACGTGGTTGAACCTTCCTGCCCTGATTCTCCAAAGCCTTTAAGCACAAGATAACTTTAAACACGAGTGCTCCCAGCAGTCACAGGGGTTGGGAAGTATTTAATGAGCTTACCTGGACACAGGCTGGGCCTGGCTCAGGTTCAGGCTCAGACAGTGCAAATCCAGAGTAATTCCACCAAAATCCACGATTTACTCAATATTTACTTGTCTGCAAATGAGATCAGAACCCCCTCATATGGTTTAGTTTGATTTCTTCTTTTCTTACTCCCTCAGCAGTTAATGTGGTTCTTATTGCCACAATGATTCATGATTGAACTTGCAAGTCATCATAGGAGTCCTGAGCAGCAGAGAAATTTAATGTTTCCCATTATAAAGAGGGAAGAGAAGGATCATCATCATCACTTGGACATCTCATCAGGATGAGTAGCAGTAACACTGCCTACTGAATCACCTGAGCACTAGGTACTTAACTATTATCTTTGGAAGGGTCTGGGGAGATCCTTCTCACTGTGTGCACACAACATCTCAGTCCAGGAAACAGCGTGCAGACCTTGGTCTGTTTGTCAGACTCAGATCTAGGAATAATGTGGCTGGAGGAAATGAAGATAAAATGTCAATAATAAAGCTAGCTAGTAATGAAGTGGTTTACTGAACTTGGTTTTCCTGGTGGTAAAATCCAAAGGTGCAGCTATAAATGTGAGTAGTGCAATTGTTAGCCAAATCTGTACTCTGTAGCATCAGAAAAGTCTAAGTAAGTAATGGCATTAGGAGCAGTTGTAGAACATTTATTTCAAGATAATGATTTTTAATTCTCAAACTGGACCTGGCCTTACCCCTGAACAGGTCATGGCAACCCAAAAAGAAATGCTATCTCTTACCTTACCTGTGTACCCTTTGAGAGAAATCTTTTATCTGTGCCTTTTGCTATTTTGTTCTAATCTCAAAGTAAATATTCACTGTGGAGACAGTATCTGGCACTTAGCATAGCTGAAGTAGGACATTTAGACCAAATGAGTCACCCTGATGTTCTTTTCTCATCTCATCTTTAAAGGACTCTGAGATCTTCAGAGTGTTCCTTCTATGGGGGAAGGCCTTTGTCTTGCTACTTTTCAATCCCATGACTCTCCTGAGAAAGCATCAAATTTTGTTCTTCAATCTATCCCCATTTTAAATAAGGAGATTTAGTTCTTTATTAATAATGAAGGTTTTTCTTTGTACCTTACTCAGCTAAATGGCCCATCATAATTATTGCACAAACCTTTATCAGTGGTGATGTCTGCAGTGTTCAAACACAGAGTGCCTTTGGGTTGGGATCATGACAAATCTTCCATGATGTTCTAGGTTAGGCAGAGTCTGTAAACGAGGAGGAATAAACTTCCCAGCTGCCACTGGAGAGTTGTTCCCTTGCCCAAGGTAATCAGGTACAGGAGGACCAAGGCAAGGCTGCATGGAGCAGCAGAGATCCCCTGTGCCATACCTGTGCACTGGAATTGCTCACCTCAGGGGTAATTAGCTCAGATAGATAATTGTCCATGGTTTCCAGTTCCAGGGTTAGCTCAGCCCACACCTAACTCAGGGGTTTCTGCTCTTCATCCCATCAGCAGTCTTGGCCTTCAGCAGCTGCTGCCTCTGAGGGCACAAAAATAAACAGCAAAGTTCACCAGAGTCCAGCAGGCTCCTCCTGTCCTGGATTGTTGAAGTTTCTTTCGTGGTGGGGTGCTAATGCTGGCTAGCAGGAATCCCCAGACCACAGAAACAGTTTGTGTGGGTTCGTCAGCTCAGCAGGCTGTGCGTGGTTCAGGCTTGGATGAAGGAAACATGCTCTCTCTTGGGTTAATAAGGATGTTTATTCAGTGCAGCCATGTGGAAGGGGTTTTGCCAGAACCCCTTCTCAGCATGGGGGAAGCAGGGTGAGAGAGGGGTGAGAGAGTGGAGAGAGAGAGAGAGTGGGCGTCGTGTGTCCCTTTTCCCAGCTCAGGGGCTGGGCGGGGAAACACTGACCCAATAGGGAAGGGAAGGGGGAGGGGTTACATCAGGAGGAACCACAGGGGTAGGAATGGGGGGGGTGGAAGGGACATACCAAGTACAGACTTATAACAAACACAAAATACAAATTCAAAAACCTGAAACTCGCGTCGCTACACTGGATTATCTGGAAAAGGAGCTCAGTCTAACTTGGAGCTCAGTCTGCTCTCCCTGAGCTCCCTCAAGGTTTTTCCCTCACTCTCCTTGCTCTGGATCCTGCTCTGTCAGGGCTGGGGATGCTTTCTGAACAAAGCTGAAGAATTTTCACAACAGTGCATTTTCCTTCAAGTCTGCGGTGAGCACACTATGCAGTAATGTGCATTACTGTTACTTTCTGATTGCATAAGCAGTTAACTTTGTGTGACTTGTCTCTACTTCTTGTTCTCTTTCAAATGTTCTGACCTGAAAGCTAAAGAAACTGAAGAAGCTTTATCCAGACCTCAGTGAGCACCAAGATTGCAAAAGGTCAAAATTTTCATGGAACACTTACGTAAAGTTATTGAATGCTTTTTCAGTAGTATCTGAGTGTTTGGGGAAAAGTCATTGCTCAGACCGTTTCATATTCAGGTTTTTTGCTCACTGGTATCTATCTACAGAATTTTCCTGCTGTGTACAATTTCTCTGATCTTGCTTATATGCTTAAAAAGCTCCAGCTTTTGTAGGACAGTGCAAAATATTTGCACATCTTCTTTTAAGGCAGCCCTTGTCCTCCAGGACAGAAAGGTGTACTGCCAAGCAGTGGTGCTCAGGAAGGATTAACAGGTGTTTGCTGGGTATTGTTGCTGGTGTTTGATTCTTTCTGCCATCTGTTTGAAAACAGACAGATTGATCTTTTTTCTCTGAAAGACAGATTACAAAAATGTAAACCCTAGAGATTACAAGGCACATAAGCCTGCAGAGGTTCTGAACTGCAGAGTGTACCCAGCACACGGCTGTACTTCCTCTTCAGTGACACAGTGTTGAACTCCTAGAAAGAAAACAAGGAAACAAGGAGAAATCCTTTCCAGGCATCTTGGATATTCCTGATCTGAAGCTGTCTGCCACATTTTTCAAGTGCACTAAATAATTCCTGCATGTTGATTTAGGAAAGAAAACCTTAAGAATATACACAAATTACCGCACAAGAAGTCTTTTGTTACTAGCTGTCTTTCACACTTGACATTTCCACATTATACAACAGTCCCTTCTGGAAAAGTTATTGGTGCAGCTGTCTTAGTTCTCTCTATTCTACTCTATCTGGTCAAATTTAGCTCTCACAACAGAATAAAAACCTGTGGCCACTCTTCAAGTCTGTGCCAGCATCATTAAGTCAGATTTTAATTTGTTTTGTGTGGCCTGTGGCATAGAGAGGTCAGAACACCAGTGTAGAGTTGACTCAGGATAATGTTGCACAAACATCTGAGCATCCTGATTGTTCTGAGCCCCACACAGAAGAAAAAGGAAGTGGCCCAAGATGGCTTTGTCTTAATTGCTCTGATGGAGATTTGTGTTTCTTAACAAATATTTTCCAAATAACAGCTAAATCTTTCTCCTTATCCTTGTTTTTTTTTCTTGTTACAATACTTGTCTCAGGTTTTTGTGCTTGGTTCTTGTGGAAGAGGTGCACTTCATTCCTCATCTGTGTTTCTTGCAACCTTTCTGAGAAGCTTGGAGGCTCAGCTGGGCTTGGAGCTTGCCGTGGTTAAAGGATGACACTGAGAGGTTTCTGTAGAGTGAGAAGGTGTCTGCACCATGCACTCTTGTTGTCTGCCTGTCCTCGTGGACATCACTGCTTTGGGGGCTTTCCCAACTTCCCTTCAATACTGCAGGGACAGGTGGGGCTGCAGGGGAGGAGCCATGGGGAGCCTCTGCAGGACAAGAATCTGAGCCTGCAGTGGATGAGGTGCTGACTTCTCCATCTTTTGAAAAAGACTTCAACAGCATAAACCACCTTTGTGGTGACTGTCAGTCTAGTCTCTAAATGTGCCTTTCCTCTGAACAGTCCCAGGATTTTTCATTTCTGCAACAGGTGACATCAAATTAACACTTAATTGCAGGAGTTGTTAAAAATGCAGAGTGAATTTCAATTGTGCACCTTTGCATAGTTGGTGCCTGCCCGTTTCTCTTCCTCTACAGCTCCAGCTTGGTAGTCAGTAATTAAAGACCAAGTTTTACTTTCTAGTTGCTCTTATCTCTGGTAAGTATAATCATTCTCTCATTTCAGACAAGTGGCAAAACTGACCTCAAATATTGTTAGTGTTTCTCAGATGTTGTTAGTAGAAAATGTTTAAGCTTCACATAAGATCTTCCCTTCTAGTGGTGAGCTGTCAGCATTAATCCAGTGCAGTTCATGGGGCTGGCCTTTTTATGACAAATTTAGATTAAATATACTGTAAAACCAGTAGTAAGCAAAAATTTGAATGGGCTTTGAGCTGCCAAATGCAAGTAAGTGGTTTCTTTAATCACTTGGATATTAAATTAGATAAATGTAAAAATAGTGAGAAATTTTGCAGGTCTTTGTACTAATAACAAAGGAGCATGTTTAGGAAATTACTGTTTTAACTGAAAAGAACTTGATGTAGCGCATTTCATGATATGTGCAGTGAAATATACAGTCAGTATGATACAGTATGATCATCAAGAGGGAAGATGAGTTGAATAGAGTAACAAAAAGTGACAGGAGAACAGATGTGAAAAACACTGAGGAGGAGAGGGCAGTCTGTGGACTCTAAAGCATCGTGATACTGAGGAGAGGTTCAGGTGGGAGAAGATGAGTCTGGTGATGGGGAAGAAAGTCTGCAAGGAGAGTGGTGGAGAAGGTGGTGGTGTTGACAGGTGAGCACCTGCTTTTAGATGAACTTGTTGGCTGCAGGTGGGATCCAAAACTGAAGTAGAGAGATCCCTGAGCTCCAGTGGTTAGAAGGACACTGTGTTAGACAGGAGCTGGAAGCCTGGATGGACACCTCACAGTGGGAGAAGTTACCTGAGAGGACAAGAGATCTCCAGAGAAAAACAGGCAAGTTGCTCAGCTGAACTTTGAGTAGCATCACCTTTATTATGGCAGTACTGTCAGAGGAACATGGTGTGTTCTCTGTGAGTGGTTCTGCCTCACCCTGTGAGGATCAGAGCCCCTGAGCTGAGCACCCAGCTGCTTACAAAGCACATAGCTGCCTCTCTAACCCCACATTCACAGCTCTGGACATACCATTACATGCATGACATTATTTAATGCTCTACACAGTGCATTCCAGTCACACAATTAGATTTTCATATCCTTATGTATTTTTAATGAAGTACATTGACTTCTGTAGAATGCTGCCAATTGATGTCTGATCAGGTGTATTTATGGCAGATTCTTTAATTTGCACATGCAAATGAAAACATGAGTGTAATTGTTCATCCAGGAGACTGAGGAAAATCACAGGGCACCACTATGACAATTCGTTATTGATGTAATCTCTCCTGTAGCAGAATTTGTACTGTCCCAACAGAATTCAGAAGGTGCCTTTTAAAAACTAATGTCTCAAAAGGACATTGTAAAAAAACCCAAAGCCAACACTCCTGCCAGTTTTTTTAGAGGAGTGGTTTGGAGTTGGTTTTTTTTTTAGTAGTTTCACTGCCAACTTTTAAAGTCAGCTTGTTTCCAGCAGGATGATGTTGAGATGGACACTTGCCAACATTTTTCTTTGTAAGTCCTTGGACAGACTCTTGTTTATTGGAATCCACTCCTCCTGAGATGTGGGAACTGAGAGGTATTGGGCTGCAGGCCAGTTTGCCCTCTGAGTTCTGTGATACATCCTCAGACATTTCATCACATCCCTCTGAAAGGCACCAGTGACTTCAGCTGATGTTGCAGAGCAGTTCTATCTCTCTCCACTCCTACAGGAGCTGTTTCTTATTCAGGTACCAAACTCTGGACCTTCATTCCCTGTTTTATTTCTAGCAATCTCTGTAACCTCTGCTTCACCAGTCATTCTCTCTCCCTCTGGGTCAATGTCTGAGCTCAGGCTCTTGTTGCTCTAAAGTCCATTTCTGTATAGCTCTGGAGAAAACATTCTGGCTGGGGGGCAGGGGCAGCAAGAGGGAGGAAAGCCCAGTAAAACACTGTCACCTTTCCAGTCTCCTGGAGTTGATAAATACTTACTTTTGAGGCCACAAATCCTTGGAATTTTTTTTCTTAATAATCTATAAATCAACGTTTATGAGGAAAAGCATGCAAACCTAAACTCACACATCAGATTTCTCAAGAGACTTGTAGGGCTGCAGGTTCATTAGAAAGGAAACTTGTTAAAAGATTAAGTTGTAGTACTTTGATTTAGGATGGGACTCCAGGGAAGGATCAAAACAGATCACTTCTTGCAGCTGATTTGCAGAGCAAATTCACAGATGGTTTTGGGCTTATTTATGGTCTTTAAAAATCTAGTGGCAACAGTGTTAAGATTCTGGGATAGTGGAGATCTGATTTCTCCATCTTGAAATAACAAGACTTGTTATTTTTTGTATGATGCCCCTTGCTCACATTGGCATTGCCCCATTTGAAGTGGAGGACTCCATCTGTGCTATTTTTAAAAGCCGTTCATTATGTTAATAGTTGATGCAGAATTTTACTCTTTTCATTGTCCTCAACCCAAAGATGTATCTTTCTTTGGACTAAGAGTTACTTCTCCTGGACAAAAATTTTAAAAAAGATCTTCCAACTGAAGAACAAAATCACAAAAACCAGTAAAATCCCTTTATTCCTGTCCTGGTTTAGGGCAAATTTGTGAGAGAACCCCTGAATGGGGTCCCTCAGGGAAGCAAACCCAAATGGCCCCTCTCCCCAACCGGTCCAGAAAAAGAACTTCCTCGGAGAAAAGTGGAAAAAACTATTTATTTAACAAAGTGCCCACAAGCATAAACAATGAATAATATGAAACAATAAAACCTTTTGTTGTTCTGAAGTGAGATGGTAAATTCAGAAAGTCCTTGCTGTGGGTAGCTCAGCTTGCTCAGTCTCTTATCAGTCCCTTCAGAAGTCCAGGCCCCGGTGGGCCGCAGGTGCAAGCTCCCAGTGCTCCTCTGGCTTTTTCAGTCCAGAGCAGGTTTAAACAGTCCTGAGAAAAAAAAAAAAAACAGTCCAGAGAGCTTCTCTACCTCAGCTAGCTAAACTAAGGGCAAAGCAGGTGTCTGTGCCTCAGACAAACACAGTCCAGAAGCAGGAATGCAGAGGAGTGAATGCTATTTTCAAAACAAATTCTGCACGTCTTCTTTCTCCCCCTTCACTCAGAACTAGTCTCACAGCAGTGATTCTCTTGCTCCAGGATCCTCCTTTATGAGTCTGCTTCATGCTCCTTAAGATTGCTCCTCCCCTTACCAGCTAACCCCCTCTTTTATCTCACTCATCCTTATTGGATATAGCTGTTACTCATCAGGGGCAAGGCTGTATTGGTTAATTAACACAGCTGTTACTTATCAGGGGTTACTTAGTCTTAAAGGTACAGAACTTAACATACAACATAAACAGAACAGACAATTGGGGATACAAGCATCAAAAAGTCACCCCTGGACAATTTCTTTCACTGGTAACTGATACAGGTTAGCACGTGGTCAGAGTGTAATGAACCATGTGTAAATGTATCAATCTCTGAGGGTCCAGCCTTTGCAGAGAAGTGGCTAAAATTAATTAGCGAGACTGCTCTTCAGAGGTGTTTTGTAAAGCAAAAGCTTTAATAAAGAAAAATAACAAAATAACAAACGTTACAGAAAACAAAAGATAAGCCGTGCACAGGTGTCCGAGAAACCTCTGACACCTTGCTAAAAACACTCCAAAAAGCCTCTTACTTTCTTTGGGCCCCTTCCTAAATACTGAATGTTTTAGGAGGGACAATTTTGCTTGCAGCCAATACAAAGAGATACAGGGTTTGAAGAACGATGAAAAGGTCCAATAGATGCTTCTCTCTAAGCACTGAGCCAATCACTGCCAGGAGGGTATCAAAGTTTCTGGGTTCTTTACCTTAAGGGGTGAGTCTTAAACTTTTCCCTATATGGAAAATACTTGCTGGGTGTGGGAACTGCATTCCTACAGGTAACAAACAATCACATCACAGGTGAAAGTAGAGGATGGCCAAATTTTCTGTTTCCCTGTGCATATCCAATCAGGAAGCTTAAGTTCTATGGCATATAAACAGATTTAGGGAAGGATATTGTCTGAAGTCTCTTCTGTTCTCACCTGCAGAGTGTTCATTCTGACAGAGAAAAGGGCACCAATGAGAAACAGTGCAAACTATAAGCAGAGAAATAGCTAGGACATTAAAGTGTGTATTAAAATTCAAAAGTCAGTGGAATTCCTGTGGTTTAGAGTCATTTCCTTCTTGGTTGCTGAGTTTGTGGACTGGAAGTTGAAAGATTATAGAGCCTAAAGAAACAGTAGAAAACATCATCCCCACAGTCAAAGGAGCTTGTGCTTGCCGATCTCATTGGCATAATTTAAATCTTTAATATATTTGCAGTTTATTGACTAGGTGAGCTGCCCTGAAGCACTGATTGCTGTTGTCCCACAACAGGGTATTTCCACTTAAGGATGTGATTTCCTTAAGGGAATACATGGGTTCTTACTTTTGTTAGGTCATTCATACATTTTGATGGTTAGAAGGAGCCTTGCTGTGACCTTAAGTTATTCTTTTAAGAATGTTACATCCCCTTTTAGTTCCCTCTGCATGAAGGGCAAATAAAAGTCAGGTGTATTGGAGTTTTGTGCTTTCTTAACAATAACAAAAATATGAAATGGCTTGAGACAGTCTTGAAATATTTCCTGTAGCCTCCACACTATAATTAAGTCTATTAGTGTAAAATAATGGGAAAGCTTGGAGTGTTCTTTCTCATATTGAATGAAGGGAAATATCAATGTAGAAACCAGATTAGATACTCTGCACAATATATCAAATTGTTCTTCATGGCAAAATCGCTTGATTAGGACAATTAATGCAGAGGTGTTGTGACTAGGTGTGAAGAGAGCTGAGTAGTGTCAGCTTAGTAAGAAGTGCTGTAAGTTCGTGTCTCCTATTAAGCAGTGGGAGGCAGGAATTACACAAGGAGAAAAGCTCTTTCTATGCATGAACTGTGGAAGTATTGAGCAGCACACTGTGCAGAAGAGCAGTGCAGCAGGCAGCGTGGAGTTAACACCACCCACAAGGCACAGGGGTGAGTTTCCTGCATGGATTTCAAGCCTGAGAGGATGAGGTTTTTCTGAATTGCAAGTGTGCTGTTGACTGGAGGCAGAAGTGACATTAGATCATCTGAACAGTGGAGGCCACAGCATCTCCAGCAGACCGTGGTGGTGGGCTCAGCCTTGTTTGACTCACAGAGCCACAGAATGGTCGAGTTGGAAGGGACCCACATTGAGCCCAGCTCCTTGCCCTGCACAGAACCATCCTGTCACACCGTGGGCCTCAGAGTACTGTCCAAAGGCTGAAGAGATCTGTGTCTCGAGCCAAATACATCTCTTTGAAAGTCATTTCATCTTCAAGAGGCTCCATGGGCTTGGTGGTCTGCTTTCCTCTCAAAAGGAAAATTTCTCGGAAAAAATGGTTGATGCAATCATCTTCACTTACTTTACAATTTCCTTTGTCTTATCCACATTTTAACTGGATTTTCTAGGCAGAGTAGGTTTTGGTATTTTTAAACAAAAGCAGATTTTCCTTAAAGTACACATAGAATAGCAAGGTGTGTTAATGGAGTATTGATTTGTGTGGAGTTTTGTAGAAAGGAAGTTCCTCAGCCATGTTTACTGCAGCTGTAGAGCATCTGTCCAAGGCCAGAGTGTGCACCAGCTTTATGTGGGAAAGAGGGGAACAGGAACAGGAATATCTCTGACATCCCCACCCACTGGGAAGGAATGCAGCCTTCAGACCAGCTCTGGCACTGCCCTTGGAGAGCTCCCCTGAGTTCTAGTGTGGTTTGAACTTTACTCCAAAAAGCATTTGGGACCCAGCAGAGAGTTATTTCCAGTTAATTAATGAACCTAAGTTCAGAAAATTGTTGTCAGTGGATTTCAGACCCATTTGTTTGTCTGCAGAGTTTTGCTGGCAGAGGTGATGCACTGGGAAATGTGGGCTGTCAGTGAAAGCCCTCCCGTGCTCAGGTGTGGAGAGACTGACCTGCCCTTCAGTCCAGGCTGAAGTGCTTTTGATAACTAAGACACAATAAACCAAGGCTGTTCTGGAACAAAGCCATTTTTAAATTAAATTTCAAGTATGTGTCTTTTTTTATTTCTCCCCTTCTCCATTTTACGAGTGGATAAATACAGTGGAGGGAGTGGCAATCAGGAGTATAAAATTAATCCTCTGAGAATGTTCCTGTAAGTTCTGGAGTCAGAGAGCAGAAATACCATCAGGCTTTCCCCTAATGTCTCCTCAAACTTGGCTCTTGTCTAACCTATAACCTGAGAATTGTCCTCTCTTCAAGGTCACAACTGTGCTCTCTATGATTGTGGACCACCAAGCAGTAAGGAAATTGCCTTGTTAATCCATTTAAAAAAAGCAATAGAAAATTGTTTTCAGGTCTCCTAAAACAGCTGCATATGCTATGATTGATCTGATCATGTAAAATATTGATCACTGAGAACCTTTAGCTATAAGGAGACAATACAAATTAGAGAAATGTGGATTAAGTGCATTAAATTTGTTTCAAATGGCTGATTACAGAGAGGGACTTCAAAATGAAGAGAAAAGAAAAATATGGAAACATTCAGGTTTGGCTGGCAGGAGAAATATTACTTGAACTGGTTTAGATTATGCCGATTGCGATGCAGTGGCTTTTTGTCACAAAAATAGTCTTGATTAATAGTATGGAAAAGTAGGTTTTAGTTTTACAAATGATACTGAATTGAGAGTCAAGCAGATAATGAGAAACAATTTAATCTGATACATGATGGGGATTAATTTGGAGTACCTGGGTTGTAATAGGGCAGCACAGCTCAGTGCAGATAAATGGAAGATAATAAGCTTAAGAGTAAAGAACATAGTAAATGAGTGCTCAGATGCTGCAGCAGGCTGAGTCAGGGGAAAAAAATGAAGAGTTACTGGAGAAAAATGGCCTATTCAGCAGGAAAGGCAAGGAGGGGAAATGGGTTATTGAGCTAAAAGTCCTTGCCCATTTCATACCTAAGGAATGCAATAAATACCCCTTTTTTTCAGTATTTCCTCCCTCCTGGCAGACTTCTGTCTCCTTTCCTGATATCACTTGGTTCTGTTTGCAGCCTCAGCTGAGGATGGCGGTGAGGCTCATTCTGTGTTTACCTGTGGCAGAAAGAAATAGCACAGCTCTCAGGCTTATACCTTGTGTGGAATCAGTGAAAGGTTCTGGAAAGGTGAGCTCAGGTGTCAGAGCCTGCTCCATAGATGAGATCAGGAAAGAGTAGGTGCTGCTAGTAAAAACTGAATATATTCTGAGCTAGACAGTGAAGCAAAGGGCTGGTGGTGTCTGTTTTTGCTATAATTGGATTATGGCAATATCTATCCATGGGATAGTGTTGTTTCATATAATAAAAGCTGTTTCATTCCCACCCAAAAATACAACAATCTCAGTAGGTGATCACAGATGTTATTTCTCTGTCAAGTGATAAACTCACATGAGGGTCAGTTAAAATATGATTTTCTGTCTGTTCTCAGGCTCTGGTAGATCAACAGCCCTTGTTGCAGGTTCAGAAAGAGACTTCCCTTGGCCCAGTAATGATTCTCCGCATTTTCCTGCAGTATATACCCACCAAAATCTGGGTTACATTCTGAAGTCCTACAAGTGTTCTAAAGATGTGCAACTTAGCTTTAAGAATTAAACATTCAAGGTAGAAGAGTAACAGCGTACTAACCTCTAGGGATGATCCAGCATTCCAGCGTAGCAATTTAATTAAAAAGACAAGTAATTAAAAAATGAGCATTAATTAAAAATCAATAGTTCAGCAACTGTTCTCTTCCCTGCTGTTAACATACATATTTTTATGGTCAAACTCTATAGAACAGTACTCTCCTATTTCTGAAAAATGGAAACTGATTTAACTGCACAGGCTGGGATGCTGTGGCACATCTCTGTGGGAGTAGTGTGGGCTAGTGGCCATTGTGCAGGCAGGGACAGCTGTGTGACCACAGAGGGAGGGTGGCCTTGTGCCCCACTTGCTCCTTGCTGGATGTGCCCCTAAGGGTGCTGAACCCAGGGCTGGAGCTGTTCCTGCTCTGAGCTCTCACTGCCAGGACCTTTGCTGCCAGAGTCGCTGTCCATGGCCCCGTGACAGCAGCAGGTGTGAGGCACGGGGTGTGAAGGGCAGGTAAGGGCAGTGGAGCTGAGCTGCCACTGCAGCCTGGGTGGCTTTGGAGCTCTCAGGCTGGGCATGGCACTGTCACTGCTTCCTGTGGCTCTCAAAGCGCACGTCACTGAATACATGAAAGCCCAAGCAGGTTTGCTTAGACCCTCTTTTTCTGCTAATTATATTTTTATGGTTTCAGAATTCAAAAGCAAACTTTATTTTTATAAAGCCTTGTGCTTGTCTGAAGGAAGTCCTGACATGAAAGCTTTCTCCATGCACAGGTGCCTTGGGAATCTGGGCAGTGTAGGATCCCTGCTGCTGCACGAGGGCACTTTTTAATTATACATGTCTTCATCATGATCTTCTAAATCAGAGTAACCCAGAACATGGTCCTATAATTACTAAACCTTGTCCTGCCTTTTTGCCTCTTGAATCTACACCTGTGAAAGCATTTTGATAGAAGACTTTGATTTGTTCTGTTAAGACCTTTTACTGCAGCTGAGGAATCCTGCAGGGACAGAGGAGGTGTGAGGAGCCTGTGGGCTGGGGGTTGTGAGTGGGTTTGGGATGAGGCAGGGAGGCTCAGGGGCACCTTTTCCCTCCCATGCCCAGGATCCAGAGCTGCCCAGGGCCTGCAGAACTGTCCTGTGCTGCCCATGGTGCCAGGGAATGTTCCTGCCCTGTGCCAGCTCTCTCTGACCTCGCTGATCTCTGCTGCTCCAGCAGGACCCACGCGGGCTCAGCCTCACCACAGAGGCGCTGAGCTGGGTGCCCTTAACTGTGGGCCTGGGAGATTTTAGCCTGCTAAGCAGCTGCTAACATTTTCCCAAAGAAAAGTTTCTCAGAAAAGCTTTTTCTCAAAACAATCTTGGTAAACAACTATCTTTTCTCAAAACAATCTTTGTCCAGCTGGTATTTTCTGTTTTTGTAGTTTAACCGATGGTATTAGAGAGGTGTCGTTCCTATTCACCAATCATGTTAAGTCTGTATCGGAACACCTTATAAAAGGTAGCAAAAATTAGACAATAAAGAGCCTTCTTTTTCTACACTTTTGCCTTCTAAATTATTTGGAGTCTTTTGTGTCCAACAGCGACACTTAACGAGATCCAGTTCTAATTGCTGATAGTCTCATTAATCAACTTTGGCACCTGGCACAGGAGGGCAGTGAGTCAGGCCAGGGATGGACTCCTTCTGATGGGGCAGAGGCCTGAGCACCCTGACTGCCATGGTCCCGGGACAGCCACCAAGTGACTGTCACAGCCCAGCCACCGAGTGACCATCACTGCCCAGTGGCCCTGCTGTGTCACCCCCTGCCCTGCCCTGCCCTGCCCTGCCCTGCCCTGCCCTGCCCTGCCCACCTGCTGCCCTGGCTGCAGGCTGTTCCCTGAGCCTGCCTCAGCAGCATTCCCTGTCACCAGCTCTCCCTTGGCCCTGCAGCACCAAACATGGAGTAATTCTCTAACACTGCGTTATGCAGTCAGGAAAATTGTTATTACCCAAGGCAATTTTATATCAATGTCCTGGGTTGACAGTGCCTCCTATCCCAATCGTGCAGCTTTATCTCTATGTACTGCACTGTTATGTCTAACCGCTGCCCCCCCCCCCCCCCTCGGTGGGGTGTTTTGCCGCGGTGGGGCTACTTGCACGGACAGAAATCCAC
>JANPWX010018629.1:0-100699 GCA_024734555.1 Trochalopteron elliotii | reverse complement strand
GATCATTGGACCGGCTCCGGACCTGACCTGGGAATATCTGGGGGTCCTCGACGCCTGAAAACAGAAGCTCTGCGCCCTCCCCTCACAGCAACTGCTTGAGTATTTTTCTTTTCCCTTGTGTTGGGGAGTGTCTTTGTTTATTTGTCAATAAATAGGTTTTTTCCACTTCTCCTCCGAGGAATTCCTTCTCAAACCCAGAGCTGGGGGAGGAAGGGGTGGTGGAGGTTTGTTTTCTGGGGGGCTCCTTCTGGAGACCTTCCCCTAATTTGTCCTAAACCAGGACAATCAATTACAAATTTCTTTTACAGTTATCACTTTAGATTAGGACAAAATGCTCTGTGATTCTTGAGTTGATCTGAGGCTTCAGCCAAAGAAACAGAAATGTGTGCAAGGAGGGAGCTGGTTTTATTCTGCTCGGTGCTTTGCACCTTCATGCAACTCTGTGGGATGTCTGAGAGACGTAAGTGAAAACAGATTTTTCCAAAGCATAGGTAGACTCTTCTCCAGTGTCTGATGTGGCCAGGGGAGGAGAGTTGGAAGAGACTTGCCAAGGGTGGTTTTTCAGGGTCTGCTCTGGTGGAGTCTTGGTGCCATTGTTACTCTGACTCAGTAGGCTTCGGGCAGTTCAACTCACCCAGCTCCAGTTCAAATTCACTGTTCTGGAACATCCATCTCCCTGCTCTTCTTGGAACCTGCCTGCCTTCAGGCCCATGAAAAATCTTCAAATCAAGCCTCACCTTTTTTCACTGACTAGGTTTTTTAAACAAATTTGTTTTAAAATTAGTACAATCAAAAAGAGAGTTTAAATATCAGAATATTCAGCTAAAGTCTCCTTCAACAGATTTGAGTGCAAGACTGAAAATGAACTGTTATCTTTTCAGTTATACTTACAGAATGCAGATTTGAATTGCAAAAAGGACATTAAAATAGCTTGTGCAATTTAAAACAGACTGAGTCAAACTGACGAAGCAGAAAATAACACAAACTAGAGATGCACTTGTGTGCTATATCATGTTAATGATTCTGTTTTCTAAATCAGAAACAGCTCAGTAATATATGTTGTTTCCAAACAAACATATGTTTTATTAAAATAAATTAAAATAGAGAAAAATGCGGCAGTGTGGGATGGGAAAGAAAGCAATTATTCAGGAAGATTAGGCTTGCTATACATCAGAGGTTTTTGGCATGACCCACTGTGAATTTGTGTACTGTTTGTAAAGATTTTATCTGCAGATTTTACATCTGGCCTCAGTCCTTTTGTATGCAGGACCATGAGCTTTATGTGACAAAGATACAGCACAGGAGAAAAGTTGTCCAAGTGTTGTACATAGATACTTGCTTAAAAGCCATTCTGGAGATCCACTAATCTGACCTTGGAGATGCAAGAGGACAACAGCAGCAGAATGGGAAAAATTGGGGATTTGCTACGTGCTTGGTCTAAGAGCCAAAGCATTTGTGTTTTGAATGAATCTGCTTGGGTGCAGTGGGTAATTGACAGCAGTGAGAGCCCTTGTGGCAGCAGCAGTAAATGAAGTCACAGCACATCCTGGTATGTCTGGGGCTATGTGGAGGTGCCTCTCCAGGAGCCAGGCTGTGTCTGCATTCCTGGTGAGGCAGTGCCTGGCTTTGGTGCTACTGACTCCTCCAGCCAGAGCTGCTCCAGTCACTCTGCCTGTGGTAACACCATTAAAGGCTTTCCTCTGCAGGCTAATCTCCATATGTTCTGGGCAGACAGGATGCTGATCACTGTGATGTGATCATTCCTTACATCTGCATTTTACTGTACATGATACGCCTGTGAGTTCTGCATGCCTAGAGATCCCCCTCTGGTTAATCTGTCAGCTTCCCTTGACAGCTGTTAAACAAGGATTTATCAACATGACTCAAAGGTACCTTTCTGGCACTTTTAATATGTAGAATTTTCAGTAAGGAAACTCTCTAGCTACTTGCTGATGCAGACCATGCAGCAAAGTTGAGCCAGATGTCCTTAGGAGGGGTTTGATTCAGCATCTCTTGAAAGAACAGAGCTGAGGAGTACATCCTAAAATGGTTCATACTTTGGGCCCCATGATTCTTTCTGCCTGCAGCAGTGGCTGCTGACTTGGCTCTGGGGATGCAGAGGGGTTAATCTGGGGGCTGCCTGAGGTTATGTCATTGAGCTCTGGGTGCTGACAAATGAATGGGTCTGTGATTAAAAATGGTGATGGAGTTGTTAATTCAGTTCCTCTCAGACTCCAGGTCTGACGCTATATTTTAAGTGTTCAATCTGAGGCTGGGTGTTGGTTTTCTAAACTTTTATGCAAAGTTCATTTTTTTCTGTAAACACACAGTTATAGTGAATTTGAACTGGGTCTTCTAGAACTGGAGTTCATGTGGGGATAGCTGGAGATGGGCTTCTGCTATCTGTGTCTCCATGGAAGTGCTGGTGATCAAAATATCTGGTTGTAGATTAATTGCAGCTAGCTTTTGGCAGGGATTCACATTCAGATGTTTTAGTATTTAAACCACTCTCATAGTATCAGATAGAGTTGGCAGAGAAAAGAAGAGGAGGTATATACTGAAAAATGCATATACTTTTCTTTGTAGTATTTAGGGTAAGTGGGCTTCCATTTCTACCTGATATGGTAATTCCTTTATTTGGTGTTTATTCTTGATAAAAACAAACCTTGCAGAAAATTCCCTGATACCTGGCTGTTAGATGTTATACCTGTTGTCCCATGTAGGTAGAAAAAGGTCGTGCCTGAAAATTAAAGTGCTGATTGTTTTGAATATGGTTATGGTGTTGAGGTGCTGGGGGCAGTGCAGGTCAGAGCTAAGGGAAGAGCTCAGGCCAGTTGTGCTGTTCAGTGTTTGAAATAAGGAATAAATCTGTACTTCGCTTGTTAGCAGCCAGACAAATGCAGGTGGAGGCCTTTAGGTAATATTCAAGTTCTTACATGTCTCTAAGCTGTTTTGCTGAATTATCCCACCATTATCAGGTTTGTAGACAGAGACATCTACTTTGCTCTACTGGAGTTAAATCTGTGACCTGTGGTAAGTGCTCTGAGAAGTCTGCCTTATAATACAGCATTAAGAAAAGCTGAACCAAAAAAATAATACTAAATATGCATCATATATTCTTGTATAAATGTTATTGAAGCAGAGGAATTGTTAAGTAAAAGGATGGCATCCAATTTATTTAAATTCAAAGGAAACAGAATTAATTCACTGCATTGCTCCTTATTTTCTAGGAACCTTGGATCTATCAGCTAATGGAAACTTGCTACTGTGCCATGACTCGCTTGTAAACTCAGCTCTGAGTTTTTCACTTGACTCATGGGCATTGTGATGGAGATAAGTTGTTTTGGCTATAAACCTCCATCTGTTATGTCAAAGGCTGTTACTGTGGGCAGTTTCAGACTTGCAGATACAAACCATGGCAGGCTTCAGAACTTTCCCCTGCAGTTCCCTTGTGGTAGAAGTCTTGTTGGCTGAACAGCAAAACATCATTTGGTTTTGTTACGAAGATACATGGCAAGGCTGGCAATTCAATTCAGTGCTTGGGGTTAGTGAAAATAAAACAGTACTAAGCAGAATATCCCATGCAATGTTCAGTGTTTGTTGCCTGGTAAATTATGACAAGACTTGGAGAGCAGGAAATCTGGAATAAATGTAGCAGTAGTTTGAAAACCATTGGGAAGTGGATTACTCTGGAATGTGATTGCTGAGCTCTGTCTGTGTGTTCTGACTGGGAAAACACTGAGGCAGTGGCACAGTGTGGGGTGCCAGGGCTGGCATTGGCAGTGTGGGGTGTCAGGACAGGCAGTGTTCTGGGGGGCCACAACAGACTCTATGCTGCCCCAGGCAGCAGCTATTCCATGAATCAGCTTCTAAAACAATGGAAGAAGGAAACAGAACAGGTTTTTGAAAATAGGAATTTGCTGTAGGACCCTGAAAATCAAGGGTTGTTGTTGATCACAGACCAGGCAAGTACACACAACTTTCTCCCCCATGCCTGAGAATCTGCAGGAAAATTCTCCCACCTGTGGTGGCCCTGACACCCTTTCTCACACTGTTGGTGAGCCAAGGGATGGGCATTTCTGTTGGGGAGCACAGGGGGAGCTTTTTTTGTCTCTGCTCCTTTGGTTGCTTAGCAGCTGAGCTGTGCCTGTGCTCCGAGCAAGAGCTCCATTTGTCATCCTGATAAATCTGATTTGTAACACTTCTGAGAAGGACCTGACAGACTGGCTGAGGGACAGCTCTGGGGACATAGGGTAGCACACAAAATTTAATTCTGACTGATTGGACGTCACGATGCAAAGGAAGCGTGGTCTCACATGGAGTAGTAATTGCAGCTGTGTTGTCCATTCCTTTGGATATTTTTGCATTCTCCCTATTGATTAAAATGATGTTGCTATAGTAGCTGGAACACAAGTTTTCTCAGTCTCTCTTCTCATGTTTTATTGATATTTCCTGCTCAATGAAAATGGTGTCCTTCCTTATTTCTGAAAGGGGCAGTTGTTTGTAGCCTGTGCACCCTATCAGCAGCTTTTGTAACAACAACAGAAATAAGACACGATTTTCCATCTCAGGTGGGTTTTCTGAGTCCCCACTGCCACCACCCTGTGGAAGTGACAGAGTGCTCATTCTGGGCCATTGTGTTTACAGGCTTTTCTTACCCACAGGTGCCTGACAGTCAGTCCTGCCTCAGCCCCTCACTGTGCACATGTTAATGGTAGTAAAACTCTTCATTTGTTTTTATTGTGTCATCTTTGGGGACCTAGACAGAAGGCTTGATGAAACTGAAACATTTAATGACTTCTACCTGATTTTGGTCAAATGTTAATTTGAGAAGAAATCTTGGGGGAAAATGCCTGTAAATTGAAACCTTTCATTCCAATTTACCCACTGAACACCATTTCCAGCTGCTCAAAAAAAGGAAAGTAAAAAATCAACCTTTACAAATAGCCAAATTTCACCCAAAATTAAATTAGCAGATAATTCAATTTTCCAAAAGAAAAAAAAAAGTGGATTTTTTTTTGCATTAAATTCTTTTGTCTGTCCATGTTTTGAAATGTCTTGTCTTGGTTTAGAAAGACAGGTATCTGCAAGGGAAAGCTGGAGCTTCCCTTGGAATGGAGAATCTAAAACCCCTCCCTCCAAATTATTATAATTATGCAATTAAGGGGGCTTTCAGGCAAAGATTTGGGAATAGGAATAACAGTTCTTTATTAGGAATATTTAAAAAATACAAATGTAGAAGTACAAAAAACAAGCAAACAAACAAAAAAAAGTCCTAGAAACACTGACAACCTGACACCACGTTGGTCAGGGTGTTGGGAGCAGTCCAAATAAGTCCTCCTGGAGTGACAGATGTGGTTCTGTTGGAGTAGAGATGATCCTATAGAAGGGTCCAGTGGTGGCAAGATGGGTCCAGTCTTCCTCTGGGAATCCAGTGGAAAACAGGCTGCCTTGGGGTTCTGACTCTCAGTTTTTATCCAGGTAGGAATGCTTGACTCCTCCCACTGAGTGGAGCATCTCACAATGGGTGATGTAATTTTATCAGTCATGTGGTGAGCCTTAATGGCCCATTAACAGCAGATATCCCCCTGGAGGGTTATACAAGAGATAAAGAAAAACACCTCCCCAAACGGTTTCAACAGATGGCAAATAGAATACACATTTTTGATTACATATTGCAACCCAAGACACTTATGAACTGGCCCATCACACCTCTGCACTCTGGGAGCACCAAAGAGGCTGAAAAGAGGCAAGATACAGGGAAACTCAGCAAAACTACAAAATCCTTCCTCCTTCAGCTGAGAGAAGATATGCATTTCTTCTAGTGGAGTGAATTCATTAATTGTAAGACTCCAGCAGGCAAAGGCAGAGCAGTGCAGAATGATCTAGGGCTTTGTCTCTTGTTATTTGTGTTTCCATCCACAATTTAAATCAGGTTATTGATGGCAGAAACAATAATTTGTCAGTTGAATGCTAATTATCTGCTTGGAGAAGGGTGTCTGCCTCCATCCCTTTGCAGATTCAGTTTGTGGACCCAATTGTGGCTCCTAGATGTTACCATATTACAAATATTGAAGTATTTGATGATGAAGATGATAATTTCATCCCTTCCAAGCTGTAATGTGTGATTTGAAAACAAATGCCTCCTTTTAGCTGGATGCCTAGAAGCTGGTGACAGCTGTAGGAGTATTTATTTTGTAAAACTTCCACTGCTTCCCTTCCATGCCACCACTTGCTGAGTGAAATGAGCAGATGACACTGGAGATGATGAAGCAGTTCTCTCCTCTGGCTCATGTCTGAGGCTACACAGATCACACTGGTAACAGTCTCTGTCTGCTGTCTGAACATTTATTTTTCTTTTGAATGTACCAAGCTGGAGGTGACTTGTCCTGTGTGTGGCAGGTATTGCCACAGATGAGTGGCTTTCTCAGCTGTGAAAGGTGGATGTTTGCCTTTGTTGTGGCCCTCCCTCATGGCTGTGCAGGAGGAGCTGCAGGCTGCTGGTGCCAGTGCTGGGAAAGGCAGCAGTGCAGTAGGAAAGCACGTCCTGTCTCGGGTTTAGGTTTTCTCTTTTCACCCAAGATTCAGGTGGTGGTTCGGGTGGTTCGAGAGTGAGTCTTTTTTGCCCTCTGAAGGCTTTGAGTTGGCGCAAGAATGAAACAGAGTCTCAAGGTCTTGTTGTTTCTTGGTTTCTCGTGTGTTTATTGTTTCTTATCTTACAATTTCTCTGTGCCCGGCCAAGATGTTCACAGCAGCTCAGACACAGGCGACTCCCCCCGTGATGGGAGGTCGCTGCCTCTTATACAGATAGTTATGTACTTATTATTTACAATTCTGTGCCAATGCCTATTATCTGTACTAAAGGGGTCACTTCTACTTTAACGCAATCCCCTCAACTACTTTGTGCCCACGTCACATCAGAAGATGGAGGCCGAGGGAGAACAAGAAGAACCTAGGGCACCGCCCTAAAATCTCCATCTTGTCCCCTATTCACCTCCATTCTAAAAATCCCAAAACTACAAAATTTTCCACCCGGTGATTAGCTACTGTCTGTCTGTTACACCTTTGTGACTTGTAATTCTTCTCTCAATGTTGGAAGCTTTTTCCATGGACTAAAATCAAAGCCCGTTTCTTCCTGGGCTCTGTGCCAGGCACCCCCCCCCGGACAGACCCCCCTGTCCAGGATTCAAACCCTCTTGCTCGGGTCTGCCGAGGTCTGTGACCTTCCAGGGCAACCGAAGGGATGCCCTGGACTCCGACAGTCCTGGAGTCAGATGTTGCCTGCCCTCCAGGGCACTGGGATGTCACTGCTGGCTCTGCCCCTTGGACACAGGGCTTGCTGTCCTTCCCTCCATGCAGAACCTGCTCTTATTGGCAGGGGGGTCCTTGCAAATCAGTCTAAAAACTTGGACTTCGTTGAGGTACCTGAAGTTTTCATGGGGAAAAAGATCTCTGCTTAGGCTTGGTGGTTCTGGTGCAGTGAGGCTGAGAAGCTGTGCTGGGAGGCCCCTGGTGCTGTGTCCCACCACCCACAGCCCCAGGGGAGGCTCACACAACACACTTGGGGTATTCAGGTGTGTCCTTCTCTCATCTGCACATCCCTCATGTCTCTCGACGTTTAAATTCTCTTGGTCACATCTAAAAACCGTAGATCTTCTGGGATAAATAATTGCTTTAGGAAATGGCTACTAATTGTTACAGTCATCTGTCCCGTTTTGCCAAGTGTATTAAAAAAAAAAAAACACATTAAATGTCAAACATCCCACAGATAAAGGCTTGTCAGCTGTAGAGCAAAGCAGAAATCTGTTCCCTTGTCACAGTGCACTGGCTCCAGTGTTTATATCCTACAGTGGAGCTGCAAAATTGCTGATGACTAAAGAGTGAGTCTTAATTGAATTTGGCTATTTAAGCATCACAGATCTTAGCAGCCCTCACTGAATTCTCTGGGTGTTTTTCTCATTTTATCCACCCAGTGTAATTAACATTATTACTGTAAGACGTTCATCTTAGTCTCGCTTTTTGAAAAATTGATGCTGGTGTCATTTAGGTGTTTTATCTGGTGGTTAGTCAGTGGCTTGCAGAGTAATAATCCCTGTGGGAAGGTGGTGTTTATCACGTTTCCTGTAGGTTTAATTGCAGCCAGGGATAAAAACAAACACTGGGTGCTTCATAGATTGATTGGAAGAACACAGCAAAACATGGAGTGGAACAGAAGAAAGACTGTTGTTTTAGCATGTCTCTCAAATTATATTGGATAGCTGTAGCCTGGTTAAAATCTCATCTCAGCAGTGGCACAGGTAGGAAAACAGCTTTTGGAGCAGCACTGGCACATTGATCATCCTGATACAGGGCTGGGAGTCCCCCCCAGCTGCTGGGGGGTGCAGAGGAGTCCTGCATGGCTGGGTGTCCCTGTCCCCGGGGGGTGTCCCTGTGGCTGTCCCTGTCCTCATGGGCTACAGCTCACACAGCCTCCTCTGGCCACCATGGACAATCCAGAGTGAACCGGCTCTTCCTCCTCTATCCCAGGAGATCTCTTCCTCTGTCGAGTTAAACGAAGCCTGGCTTGCTTGTTGGCACAGTCTGCTGCTTAAAAATTGGTAATAAGTATTTTCTTGATGTTCATTTATTAGAAGACAAGATTGACATAACAAGAGCTAAATAGTAATCTGCCTTTCACCTTTGTTTTCATCAGTTCTCTGGCTTAAAGTTGAAAAGAGTTGGGAAAAGGTGTCAGCACTGTGTGTTGAGTCAAATATATATAGGAAAGTGATTGATGCAAAAGCATAAGGAGCTGCAGAATAGTTTAGAAATCCAGTGGGCATCTGTGATAGTACTTAACATCCATCAACAGTCAGTTAACATTTATCCCATTCACTTCTTGCTTCCAGGTACAGAGAAACCTTAGAAATGTCACCTGAATGAGCATCTTTCCTCTAATAACTGACAAAGATATAAATCCTCTTGTTATTAACGTGTTGAAGCTGACAGCAGAGTAACAAGCCCATTAAAGTTATGAGCTGCTGACAAAAGTCACCCCTTAGTTGAACCTGCTCACAGTCCAGCACTGCCCAGGTGCACCCCAGGCTCTGTGCTGAACAAGGTGACCTGGCTCAAGCCATGATGTGCAGACTGGATTGTCCCCTGCCTGCCTGGCCCCCTCCTTGGCCCTGCTGCTGTGGCACTGAGGAACAGGATGTCACTGGAGTCACCTGCCCTCTGATTTCCGGGTGCCTGTGTGCATCAGTCATTGCTACAGTTCCCAAGAACCAGAGTGGCTGACTCCTGGCTTCTGCCCATGTCTGGTGGAGTTCTCCAAGCCCATCAATATAAAAGCTAACTGCTTTAAAGGCTGACAAATCCTTTTGGATCTCCAAGGTCACTGAACCTGAGTATCTGTGTGAATCTTCTTTCAAGTGCTGCTGGGCTGCTTAGAGCAGGAGTGCTGATGCCTGACAGGAGGAGAGAGACCAGATTTTTATGCTGCTATGTGCTGTGAGTTCACTGCAGAGCATGAAATAGGTTCTTGGAGTTTTTTCTTGCTCTATTTTCTGATGCTGCTAACTGAATGCTGGGATGCTGTTCACTAAAGCCATGCTTCCAACTTTCCTCCTTGACTTCGCAGAGAGAATTAAACAGGAGTAGGATTCCCTCTAATGCTGAGATGTGGAGTTAGAGCTCTCACCACTATAATTGAGAACAGTTACACAACTCCTTAATTAAATTTTTTAATTAAATCAAATAACTTTTTTTTTTTTTTTTTACAACTGCTTCTTTGCACAGGAAGTGCAGGTGGGAATGTTTAATGATACAGAATCAGATTTGGAGTTTATGAGTTGGGAGCCAAAGGAACAGCACAGAAGATTCCACTGAGTACAGGAGCCTGTGGTGGATGCATCAAAAAATGGGATTGTTGGACAAACCTTTCTCCCTGATCTCCTCTGGGACATGCTTGTTCTGTGGATGGAGAACGGGAAGCTATTTCTGGGACCAGCAACCACAGATGTTTTATGAGCGCAAGATGTGTCCAACAGAATTACCTGGCCTGTTTTCCTTAATATCGGTTTATACCTAGGCCAGACTGAAAAAGGCAAACCTGTGTCTTAGAAAATTGGGATGTTCTAAAATTTGGTCCTATTCAGATGTGGAGCAATAATGCAAGACTACACAGTTCTTCAAGGGAATGAATCCTAAATCTGGTCACCTGGAGTCTGATGGTCTGAAGATGAGGTTCAGGTGCTCAAAAGACTTAAAAAAAAGATAGAAAATAGTGAAGAAAATTGATGCACTTGCTGATGATAGGGCCACATTGATAATTCATCCATCTTAAGTTTCTCTGCCTAGGATTATTATATTTACAGATTAGCAGAGCCCCTGAAAGCCCCCAACTTATTCATCTGCATTTTCCCTTTCACTGCCTGGAGAGCTGCAAAAACACCATCATGCTAAAAGAGAAATTATCCAGGTTAAGAACTTATTTTTTTCTTTGGCTCAAGAATAAGTCCAAATACAGTTATTGAGGAATTTCCTGATTTCAGAGGAATGCACAGTAGGAATAGCTGGAAAACAGCAGCGGTGATTTTGCAGAAACTCCACTGAGATTTCAGTGGTACAGGTGTGTTACTGGAAAAAAAAATTATGGAATAGCCTCCTCTAGTGGCAAATGCTTTATTGAGATTTTTCTGAGTGCTTGAATCACGGGAGGGTTTTACCTAATGAGGAAAGTAGGCCAAAATAATGTCTGCAAAATAAGTGGTGACAGTTCTTTTGTCTGCTAGAGGTTTATGCTTCTACTTCTGGTGAACATACTAAGCATCTCCTACTAACAAACATCTTCCTGTGTGCTCAGTGCCCCGTGAGCAGCATGAACCAGGATGTGAGCACAGTGCTGGGATGGTGCATTTAATGATGAGGATGAAGGCCTGATGGATGGTACTGGCCCATAAAAACCCATTTACTCTGCTCATGATCTTCACTCACACTTCTCCAGTAGTGTTTCCTGCAGCATCTTGTCAGTGGAATGGAACTTTGGGACAAAAATATTCCATTTTGTGCTTAGATGAAACTTCTTCAAGGCATTAACATCTGTGGCTGGTGATGAGAGTCTGTATAGTGGGGCAAGGATAAAATCCATTTCATTTATACCCCTACAAACAGTTCCAGATCTGGGTCTCCACATCAGGAACTCCCAGGTGTAAATGTGGTCTGAATCCACCTGCAAAGTGTTTTGCTTTTACTGGAATGTATACAGGGAACTTGAGGCTGACTTTCCAAATAGTGCAAGGTCTTCTTCATCAAAGACTTGGGGAAGTCTGCCCCTCCTTTTCTGTCCAGGGCTTAGGTCAATTTTTCAACAGTTTACTTTCATGTGTTATAACAGGAAAATAAAATAACAATGATACACAGTTGTAGCAGAGTTTTTGAAGATAGTGAATATTTGGACTGTGAGTGAATCACCTAGCCTGGGCCTCAGATGAAGGCCTGTAAGGCCTCAGTGGCACAGGTGGAAATTCAGCTGCCAAGTCTCTGGTGCAGTGAGAATTACACCTTAAGGTGTTAACAAGGCACAGAGGTTTCTAATAGATAACATGTATAGTAAATAGTCTGAACACCAGTAGCTGCCTTAAGAGTTTGGTCAACAATAAGTGTTTGCATTCTTCTCTCTGCTGTATACCAATGAAGAGCCGCTGTGATTGTAAACTATATAGAAATGTATATAAGTAGCCATCTTAGCTGAAATAAAGCAGAACGTAGCTGTTAACCATATTGGCTTGATCTGCGTTCTCTCTATACTCCGACTTCCTTTTTATCTCAGGCCAACCCTGGTAATACACAGTGTTATAAAATATCAGGAGAAATTAGGAACAAAATCTGAAGGATTAAACCCAACCCCAAATTTGTGTCAAATCAAATTACTTTCAACCCATTAGTTTCCTTTGGTAAATAGAGAAATCATTATTTTATTGGAGCTAATTTATTTAATTATCATAAATGAAATTACTTTTAGGAGCACTAATGTGTGCATTGATTTTGGCTGTGGATGCCTGCAGAGTGCTGTGAGCAGAGCTTTCCTGGAGAGCTGTGTTTGCACAGAGTGTCTGCACATGGCTGGGTGGGGACAGGTGGCACTGCCATCCCAAACCATTCATGCTCCCTGGCCAGCCCAGGGCTTGGGGTAGCCTTGGGTCTCTGGGCTGTGCTCAGGTGGGAGGTGGCCCTGCCAGACTCTGTACTGGGCTGCTGGAGCCTCCTCCCAGGCATGGAGGAGAGGCTCTGCTGATCCCTGAGGTCTGCCCAGTGTTTCCTTGCAGTTGTCTCAGTGGGATTTTCAGTGGGAGTTTTTCAAAAGTGCTTCAGGGAGCTCAGTAAATGCATGTCAGGGAAATGTAATGGGTTTTATGTTCCCAATTCTCTTAAGTGTTTTTGCAAATCCCATCACAAACATACGCACAGCATCCAGCTCTTTTCCATCAACAGGCAGGCTTGGAAAGGGGTGGTCTTATTTTGGTCTGTAATGAAAAATAGGGAAAATGTTCCTTTTGGCTTTAAGTGTTGATCTGCAGCACCTGGCGTACCACACATGGGTAGGGCCATGCTTTCATGAAGGCTTGGCTGAGGCAGTTGCTGTGGTTCCTTTTCCATCTTTGGTGAGTAAATGAAAGCTGTGTTTGAGTAGGAGTTTGCCAGTGTGATTGAAATTTGCTTTCCAGGTGTCAGAAGGATATCCCCCAGGGCTCATGGCAGCACACAGGTGACTATAACAGTGCTTGGAGCTGGTCTGGGATTTTTCCAGTGTTTGCTCTGTGTTCATCAGCATTGCCCACATTATGCCTGTGTTTTTCCTTGGGCTATGGGAAAGGCCAAGCCAGGAGCAGGGGCTTTACCCTGAGCTGCTGCACAGTTGTCCTGCCAAGAGCCTCTGCAAATGCTGGTGCTGCCCTGGTGTGGCACAGCTGTAGGGGCTGCTGTAGATCTGTCTCATTCCCCCATACATTAGAGGTGGAAGTGGTTTAGGATGCCTGTTCCAGGGTGTTTCAGTGCTCCCCTGGGGATCTTGCCAGAGCATTGTGTCTGCTCCTAGCAGTGATGCTGCTGGGACAGGGGAGCCTGGACACCCTGCAAAGCCCTCGCTGGTGCACAGACTCACCAGCCCTGGCAGGAAATGTGGAGCTTCCCACTCCCAGCTGCCAAGTGACACCATGCAGGCACCAGCTGAGCCCACCAATGTCACCCTGTCCTTGTGCAGTGTGTGGGACAGCACAACCAGGGCTGCTGATTTCAGAATGAGGAAATAGGAGTTACTTCTGGTTATACTTGGTTTTGCAGCTTTGCTAAAATGCTCTGAATAGAATATAAAATAAACATCCTGTTCCAAATAGAGTACAATAGCTTCAGAAGCTGAGGCTTGGACCAAATCTCTTTCCTGCTTTATTTTTATGGCATAACAGCAGAGCATTTCCAGCTATTTGCAGGCAGGTATCAAAGGATCTCTTTTGCTTCTCTGTTTTGAATCCTGTGTCTGCCTGCAAGTCCTGATTTTGAATCTGATCTTCTCTTGGGCTCAGGAGGTTTTCATAAATGTTATAAACTGTTGGGACAGTTTCTGACATTTGGAAGTTTGCAGCTGTTTAGTTTCATAGGCTAAAAAATCAGAATTCAAAGTTTGCCCTTTCTGTAAAAGCATTGGTTAGTTGCAGAACGCTTTTCAAACATGAACTGCACAGATGCTGGCAGCTGCAGTGCTGCGCGTTGCTTCTTGCAGCCTCACAACAGCACTGAACTCCAGGTGGGTGCCTGTTGGAATATGCCATAAAATGCTGCTCTCTGCCAGCCCGGGTTGTTCCACCAGGTGGCAGATGAAGCCAAGGAACGAAACTACTGTGCTGACTTCACTCAGCTTCCCTTTAGAAAGTGGAAACTGAAACATTCCCTGCATCAGAATATTAAATAGTTTTACTCATTAATGAGTTTCCTCCTGATTTTAGATTGCATGACAGGATCGTGCAGTCAAGTCAAAAAGAGAGGGAAAAATGTATTTTCCCGTTCAAATATATGATATTTTCACTAATCTGAAACACAAAATTATAAAATTGGATTAATTGCTTCACTTTTCTTTGGAGCTGATACAAACAACGTAGCAAATTTAATAAAAACAAGCAAATTTTATTTCCCTACAAAAAGCGATCTCGGACAGCCGCAGTCAAAAGGGACAATGTCGATCCTGGGAATCGGCGTTGGGTGAACTCAAGATTCGGCCTCTATCGCACCAAACCTCTCCCGTTCACAATTTCGGCATCTGAGGGATGGTTTTTATACAGTTTTTCCATTAAAGCAAAGTCTCTGTCCACTTTTGCTCAATTCGCATATTCATGTATTTTCTTTCTTGTTGCTGGTTTTCGAAACTGTTTTCCAGGCAGGGCTGAAGGTTTGATTTGATTTCCGAGAACTTGGCATTGGGATGCACACACTTGACGACTTCGATTGCCTTATCTCAGATGCATATCAGGTATCAATCACCGGGGTGTAGCCGTTACCCTTGTAAATGGCCCATCTCCGACCAAGCCACTCTTTTTCTGTTGTAAATTCCGAGTCCACCCTGCCGCTTGCCTGTGTTTTACAATTGCAAATTAGTCTTCTACTTTTCAGCTGCCTGAGGATTTCTACCATTTTGGAGACCTTAGTTTTAAGCACGAATTTATTTTATATCATATACCACAGGAGCTAAAATTCATACTTCTGAATCACTTTATGAAAATATAATGATGACTTACACAGCAGTAGTCTGTGCAGGGCAGCGGGCTCCAGAACCCCAAAGGGGTGTTGTGTCTGTCTGGGCAGTTCAGAGCTCTCCACTTCTCCTTATTCCTTCTCCTACAAGGTGGCAGGAGTCCTTTTATCTGTGTTTCCTGACAGGTTCCTGTTGCAGCTGCTGTTCAGTGTTGCAGTGGGGATGGTGAGACAGCAGTGCTGGGCTTGCTCAGCCACAGTTTTGAGATTTTTTGGTCATAGCAGCAGCAGCAGAAGCGGGGCCTGAGCAATTGGCCTCTTCCTGCCAGACGAGCTCATTGGGGGTTTTGTTGTTGGATTCCAGGGAGTAAGGTCAAGCCTGATTGTTGTTTTTTCTGGTCAAGATGTATTCAAAAGTACAAAGCAGGATTGTATGAAATAGGATTGCCTGTGCTAGCTTCTCTGGCAGTGCTTGGCCCTTATTTCAGCCTGCATCATTGCTCAGATGCAAAAGAGTCAGAGTTTCTCTGTTGTGGAGAACACACAGAGGGTGGAGCACTGTGCTGATCTGTGGCTGTGCTCTCTGAGAGGAGAGTGCTTGATGATGTTCTGGCTGCACTGTTCCCAAAATGAAATAAATGGGCAAGGAGACTTGCTCCTTTTCAATGCCTTTATTAAGATCAGCTCTAGGTAGGGGGCTGCGCACACCGCCACTGCTCCCGATGGATGACGCAGAGGAGGAGACCTTCAGCTCTTCCACACGGCTGAGCTGGGGGTTCCTTCTCACAGGAGTCCCTGGAAAATCCCAGTGCTTCATTAGAAAACCTGGAGGAGTCTTGTGTATGGGATACTTCTGAAGTTATGGTGACAAGCTGGAACTCAGGTCTGGTTGGTGTGAGGCTCTCCATGGTCTCGCCGACCCAGAGTGGTTATTTTTAGTTTTTGGTTTATGTTGGCTCATTGTTTTTAGGGGTTTTTAAGTTTAAATTTTGTCCCACAAATACCTGAGGTTTTTTTCATCTGCATGTAGGGCGGTGCCAGGTCTTCTCTCCAGTCGTTGCTATGGCCAGTCATGGTTGCTATGGCCGGGGTGGCAGCAAGGACGGGTACAAAGGAAGGTAATTAACATTTGACAGACAAAACATTTAGGGAAGGCATCTCAATTACCATAATAATCAGTCTGAGCTAAACGGCAGAGAAAAGCCCCACCATAGGCAAGGCAAAACTGAACTTAGAAATTGTTATTTTGTTTCTTTACAGGTTTGGGCTAAAGGATAGAAAAAAAAACTACTATAAGCAAGGCAAACAGTATTTAACTGAATTCAGAAATTGGCATTTCGTTTCTTACACAAAACAGCCAGCAAGGCAACGTGGGGCCATAAATCCCACTGGGATCTGCCAAATTATCTGTTCTGGCATGTAATATAGTGGGTAAACTGATCAATTTTTGCCTTAAAGGGATGCTTTTGGAGGGCTAATTTGAGCTTTTCTCTTTAGATGGTTAGAAACATAAATGCCCTTTCCAAACCATCTTCTCCCCTTCCTCTTAGCTGTCCACTCACTCCCACGTTGGTTTTGGCTGGGGCTCCATCACGTGTAATGGTCACTTGGGAAGGCAAATGCCACAACTTCGAATGTCCACCTCTTCCTTCTTCTTCCCCCAGCTTTTGACACTGCCCCTGAGGCTGTATGGGCTGGAGCATCCCTTGGGTCACTGGGGGCCAGCTGTGCTGGCTGTGTCCCCTCCCAGCCCCTGGGCACCCCCAGCCTGCTCGCTGTGGGGTGAGGAGCAGAAAAGGCCTTGCCTCTGTGTGAGCTCTGCTCAGGGATAGCAAAAACATCCCTGAATTATCAACACTTTCCAGCACAAACCCAAAGCACAGCCCTGGACCAGCTACTGTGGAGAAAATGAACTCTGTCCCAGCCAAAGCCAGCACAGCTCATCCTCAGCAGTTTTTATATTGTTACCGTCTCTGGGGGGGCAGTTCATAGCAAACAGCATCTTGATTTTTATTGATACACTGGAGAAGAATTAAAAATTGCTGGTTTTATTGCAAATTCCACTTGTAGTCCTTCTGCTACACTACAAAGTTGTTTATTTAAGCTGATACCCCCCCCCCCCCCCCAGGCAGCTGATGCTCCAGCAAAGGTGATGTGAGAGCTGGCTGAAGGCAGGATCTCAGAGGAGCTGAGTTCCTTCGTGCCAGGTGGCTCCAGCTGTGTGCTGAGGGACATAATGGACATAAAGGGATCAGAACAAACCAGACATTAGACAGGAGTTGCATTTTCTTCTCATTAATAAAAACAACAAAGTTAATATGCAGTAACTAGATGGTGATAAGGATTAGCTGAACCAGGTCATGGTTTCAATATACAACTCCAATTATATTGTAAAACCTTAAGAATGATTCTGAACTGCTTAAACATTTTTTGAGGTAGGCTGAAGAGTACGGAATAATGACATTTTAATAAGATCCATGTCTCTTTTAGGGGAGTTATCATTAAGGTCATGTAGACTTTGAGAATCTGCTGTTGCCAGTAGAAGAAGAACTACATTTACAAGGGATTAACCTTGTTTATAATTGCCTGTCTTGGTAATTGCCATTTTGAGCTTTTGACTGCCGGTCAGTAGTCGAAATGGGTGACAGAAAACCTATTGACTCAAGGTCAGTCCTGACATCAATAGAACTCAGCAGGCCATTAGAAATGGACTTGTCTACATTCTTCCACATGGCTTTTTGACTTCTTTTGGTGAAAACAGTGCCATTTCCAAGTGGAGAGGTCTCAAAATCAACTTCATTTTTTTGCCCCAATGCAGTTTTCCTTGTGTGGTACTGTTCATTTCTGGCAACAATAATTAAGGGTGTTTTTAATTGTACAGTGTAGTTGGATATCAGGATTATTCACAGCTCGATTATGAGCAATCGTGGCATAAGAAACAGGGAATATTCTAAAATTGTGCAGTTCACAGCATGGCATGTTTCTGCATACTTCATGTTGTGAATTCCAAATATATAAGCAGTTGTGTGTGTTAGTAAACACTAAAATATTGTTTTTGGAAAATTGTTTATTAGTAGTAAATTGGTGAGCTTCACCTTTCAGGCCTAGATCCAGCACAGCATCAATGCTAAGACAAGTTAAAATGCTTGGGAGGCTTTGGCTGCCAGATCTCATTTTAATACCCAAGGCCCAGCATCTGGAAGAGGTTTGCTTGTTTCTGACCTGAAGGGTCTGAGCCTTAGCAAATCTCACACTGAGAATGATTGTGTTTGGAGGAATTCAGGAGATGCTGCTCCTCAGAGGGAGTGGGATGCTTTGCCCTGACAGACAGGTGGATGTGTGCTCGTTGTGGGTGAGCAGAGTGACCACAGGATAAACCAAGCTCAGGCTCACATCACCTGTAAACATGTCTGGAGGGAGTGCTGATCCTGGGGAAGAGTCAGAGCCTTTGCAAATAGCTCCTCTCTACTACTTGGAATTTTATGGTTTCACAATGAACAAATCACACTTGGAGACAATATTTGACTTCAAATTCTGACTCTGCTTCTAAAGTGCCTAAATCTCATTATTTACATAATGTGTGAGCATGGGTTTAACTTAGTGTACTGAGGAAAGATGGGTTAAACAAGGTCTCAGTCTAGTTCAGCAGGAGAAAATTTAAATCCAGCCCTTGATTAACACAACTGAAGTATACCTGTAGCCACATTTTGGAGCACACTGTTTGCAGCATTGTACATCTTTAAAAGCAAATCTCAGTGTTTCGTCACTTGTCAAAATTGCATTGGGAGTTGCAGGTTTGGTTGACCCCAACTAGCATATCTGCAATATTTTTCACTATATCTGAATGATGAACTCTCCTGAAAGGCAGTGACAAAGCTTAACAATTTCAAAAGGTAATTATTTCACAATTGTTAGCAAATTTAATTCTTGCAAGTGTTTTTATACTTGTAACATGTGTGGTACATCAATAATTCAGCTTATTTAAAGTAGAAAGAAATTATGGTACATATTCAGCCTCATGAATGTTGTTGAGCTATTCCTATTGCAAATTGCCTTACAGAAAGGGCATCAAATAAACCAAGCACCAGGCTCCTATGGCTGGCACGATGCACTGCAGAATCCCGTTACAGCCTTTCTTTGTAATTCTAGGAGGCAGAAAACAAAATCTGATACTGAAAAATAATAAGTTTAAGTAAATCATGTAGGAGAAACATACATTTATGTCCAAGAAAATGGTGAGCTGTTGCCAGAACAATGCAGCTACGTTATGAATCTTTAATGATTCTGAAAGTCATAATGGTCTGTCACTAATGCCCATTAATGATCTCTCTATACCACAAATATGGGCTTGATGTTTCTGGCCAGTACCTTAGAGAATACTTTAAATGTGCCTTAAACTTTCTCTGATCTACTCCCCATGTGTCTGCTCCAAATGTAGACTGCAACTGCCTGGGCAGGAGCAGCTTGTAAGGCAGCATGGCTTTGGGGATAAGAAAGTCTTATTCAGGTAAGATATATTTAAGCAATATTTTTTTACAGGAAAAAATAAGAAGGTATTTCCTGGCAACTAATCCTCTGTAGAGGTTATAAACTATATAAAGAAACCAGAGGTTAATATTTCTTTAATACTAAGAATGTGGTTGTTTGACTTCATGAATTTTCTTTGGTAACTCTAAAAAAAAAGTCATTTAAGAAGGAAAAGGTAGGTGTTACTGTTCATTCCTACTGATTGGGACTGTAAATAGACTGAATATGCTACTGAAGTGGCAAATTTGTCCTGACTGAATATGTGTTTCACATATCAAACAGGTTGATTTTATGGCTTTTAAAACATCTGTGCCATGTGTTTCGTTAATTTTGTACCCAAGCTTTTGTCAGGTATAAGGATTGCTTTAGAGAAAAAGCAAACGATTCCATTTCTTTTCTAATTGCCTTTCATCAGAGTACTGTGTTTAACCTTAACTGAAGACAATCTTGTCATGGTGTTAATAACATAAAAGCATTTTCAATACAAAAACGTCTTAATTTCTCTGTTCTTTTGTCCATGTTTTAGCTGAAGGTTTATGGTGGTGTAATTTAGTTTTCTTCAATAATGAAAAAGTGTGTTCTCTGCATGGGGTACATGAAATGATCAGATTACTGTAAGAACCAACGCCCTGCGGCTAGAAGAGAAGAGCAAATCCAGGGACTTTTGGAAAATACCCCAATATCAAACAATAATGTGATAGGCAGCATGTACAGAGCATTCAGCATTAACAGTGAGCTTTATATATTAGCTGGGGTATGTGTCATTCTGTATTAGAAATAACAATTTTAATAATCAACTTTTATGACATTGGCATCCATTTTTCTTTTTCTCTTTAAAATTAATAGAGTAAATCTGAGTACAGTAAAGTGTGCAGTGCCAAGTACGCACTCTGCAATGGTTGTGGTATTTACCAAATATGATTACCACGAATATTAGCAGTATTATTAACTGCTAAATGCCTGCTCTGCTGCAGAAGCAGTAAGTTTTGTAGCTGGTGGGGTTAAACTTGAAATGGGTCTGAAGCAGTCAGGAGCTTTTGCTGTGGGTTAGGTTTTGGGGTGTCTGTTGCATAGCCCCAATGTGCAGCTGGTTCGGCCTGTGCTGTGGGGCTGTGACCATGTGTGGGGCTGTGAGTGACCATGTGTGGGGCTGTGAGTGACCATGTGTGGGGCTGTGACTGTATGTGGGGATGTGACCGTGGTGTGGAGGGCCGGGTGTTGTGCCCGAGCTGCTCGGGGCCGCAGTGGGCGGGATGCGGATGCAGAGATGGAGGATGCGGGATGGAGGATGCAGGGTGCGGGATCTGGGATGCAGGATGGAGGATGCGGGATGCGGGCGGGGCACGGAGCGGCCGCCCCTGCCGGACAGCACCGCGGACAGCGCCAGGTTCCGGCCAGCAGAGCTGTTCAGGAGCGACCTGGACGCAACCCCGTGCCCGGTGTCCTGGGCTGCCCTGTGGCCAGTGTCCCGTGCCCGGTGCCCTGGGATGCCCTGGGATGCCCTGAGATGCCCGGGGATGCCGTGCCTGGCAGGCAGTGGCACCCGGTGGCCGCGCTGTCCCTCGCAGCCCGTGCCGTGATCCCGGAGCCCCGCAGCTGCAGGAGGCTCCGAGCTCCGAAATCCAAACCTGGCCGGGGCAGCTCCAGCGGCTCTCCCGGCTCGGCCCAGCCCTGCCCTGCCGAGCTTGCTGGTACTTCCAGCCAGGTGTTTGCTGTAGTTACACATCAGCACTGACAGACCCTGAACTGCCCGGGAAAGCGGAAACCTTGTTGGGCCACTTACCCGGACTGACTGCAGCTGTCCCTCTTGTTTCTCATTTTAATCATTTTATTCATTTCCAGTACTTTCAGTACTGGAAGTCTGTTCCATTTGCTTGGTTTGTAACTCTTTACAAATTCATGTTTTACTACATACTTCCTGCACAGGAAACTACATTTTGCTGAAAGCTTCCTGAAAAGACTATACATCAGAAATTTTTAAGTAAGCTAAAATTTATGGCAGTAATGGTTTAAAAATATAGTCACTGAATAAGATGTTTCATATATTGCAGAGCTGGGAAAAAAAAGAAAGGATGTGAAAGTTTCTTCCATCATTAACAGCTCCTCTTTGATTCCGTAGTGTTTGTGCATCTCAGCCTTTTTGTACCATTTTGGATTTGCTCATATTTGTGAGTCAGGAAGAAGAAAGGCAGAAAAAAATGCCTGTATTTGTGTCTGTATGAATATATGCCCAAATAACTTCTTACAATCCAGCAGACCTATTTCTGTGCCTGACAATCTAAGTCTGCTCCTTGTCCCTTCCCAGAAAAAGCTCCCAAGCCTTGTAATGCTGTGTTGTAGATAAAGCTAAACTAAGTTTATTTGTTTGTAAACAAGGTTAAGTTGACCTCAGCTGAAGGATAAGGACATGGAGATACTGATGGGTTTTGTGGCTACTTCTCCTCAGAAGCATGTTGTAGTTTTTAATGAAACAGGGAAAGATGATCTGGTAGGAAGAGGTGGAAAACGAGAGTGATAAACAAGGGGCTGGGGGCTAAAGGGAGAGGACAGAAATCCTGATTTACCATCACCTGTGTAACAGTGTGTCTGTCTGCTGTGAATTCAGCTCAGCACGATTTAGCTGTATGACTGGGGTGTTGTAAAGGCCATATATATGGACTGGGAATTTGATTAAAATCATGGTATTTTCTTTGTGTCTACTTGTGCAGTTTAGTCTACTCCTTTTGTGGTGGGTTTAGGTAGAAATGTGCCACGGGTGGGACAGTTGTGCAGTCTGTACAAGCAAATGGGGCCCTACTGTAGCTCAGCTGGACCTAAGCAAGGAATAACAGTGCTGAGATTGGGCAGCTTCATATCTCTTTCTCTGGTTTCTGAGCAATGTTTCTCTGCATAGCAACAGAACCTTTTTGAGCTTTCTGATGAGGTCTGAGTCCCCAGAAATGTTCCCAGCCGCTAATGCAAATATTGGGAACAGCAGCAGATGTTCTGCCATTAGCTTCCTTCTCTGAATTGACTTCTCTGAATTTCTTCTAATTTGCTTATGTGAAATTTGCATTCACGTTTTTTCTAGTCTCCAGACCTATTTAAATCCAACAGAGCAGATGCTGGCTTGTGGTTCATGTTCCTGTTTGCTGGCCAATATTTTTCATGGTGTTGCTTGTGAAAACAGTGCATCTAACCTATGGCAATGAATTATCTTCTGTTTACTTGTGATGCACTGTACTTTTCAATTCAAAATCCCTGTGTGATTTCTAGATGTCACCTTTGTTCTGCTCTTGCCAGCAGCAGCTCCTGTCATGAGGCTAATTTCTGCAGGGCCAGTTGGGTGGGGGAAGTGTGACTGAGCCACTGCCTGGGCTGGATTTATGTTCCCATGTGTGAGTGAGCACTGCCAGAAGCAAGACCCTGAGCTGTGCTGACCTTCATTAAGGGATTACTTAATTTTGCTGGTGGTGAATACTACTTATCATAACAATGCATGAGGTACAGTCTCAATCACTCTGCAACAAGTTGAGTAAAGCAGAGGTAATGTTTTCCTTCATATAGCTGGGAAAATAATGGTGTTCTTTGTATGGGAATGAATTGTCACCTGAAGTTGCCTTTCTCTCTTATTTCTTGAGTATTCAGCCCAGATACCTTGTCAGATGAGCTTAGATAAACCTACTTTTTACATCACTTCAGTCAGATATGTCTCGTTACACCTCTGTTAATACCATGGTTATTACATGGTGAACTGAGAAGCTCAGGCTCATGACTCTTTTCCTTATCCTTTCTTCTGCTTGCAGAGACTGAGACCAGTGTTTTGTTTGGGTTCCAGTTTCATGCCAGTGAGCGAGCCAGGCTCCCCTTCCACATTTCCAGAAGCATCATTGACAGGTGCAGGGTTTAACTCCAGTTCCTGGAGAGCTCTGCTTCCATCCAAGACACAACACTTCTTCCTCAAAGTCCCTTTCATTTGTGACCAGCTCTGCTCACCTTCTCATTTGTCTGTGTGAATGTGGTGCCATGATCTTGGCATTCAGGTAAAAGTCACAGAAAACCAGTTCCAGGCCCTTCTGACCCCAGTCCGGGTAATTTGTTTTCATCATTAGGAACCAGCTGAGTCTTACATCGTTAACACAGCAGTGGGAATTGCCAGGCTTGGCATCCATCACAGGATCACAATGGACTGGGATCTGTGGTGGTGTGAAGCCAAGCAGCGGGGCAGAAGCTTGTTCTGAGCAAAGCAGGGAGCATGACTGTGAGAAGCTGGTGAAATGCTTGGATGCAGGTGGAAGGAGGAGAACTCTCAGAAGCTCCAACTCACTGGAGACACACTGAGTCTGTTTTTATCAAGCTGTTGACAAAGGATGAACCATCAGATCTATGAAAAGGTGGGAAAAGATCTTATTTGAGTAATGTGACCATTTCTAGGCAACTTGGCTCTGTGAAGGACTATTTACAGTGTTTTGTCATGTGTAAAGTGGCCTTATGTTAAGTTTGACAGTGGCACGCAGCCCACACTTCTGGTGTGTCCCATGCTGAGATGTAAATATTTCAGGGACGATTAAGCTGTCATTTACACTGATGTTTCCAAGAGCCATCATGCTGGGAGGTGAGTGAACAGATCCTTCTGTGCATACTGTTTCTTGGCTGTGTGGTGGGCAGAGAAGTCAGTTGGTCCCTGCTCGAGTTCCTGGCTCAGCTCAGGCCCCCCAGACACTGGAATAACAGATTCCCATTTCGGGAGCCTGAAGAGCTGTGAGAGTTGATCTCTTGTATTTGTTCTGTGACCTTTCCCAGCTGATTGGCACTGATCTTTTATGCACCGGATAGACGAGCTTTTGTGGTTGACATTTTGGGATGGCTGAATATGAATTAGCCTAGGTAAAAATATTTCTATTTTTCTATCTTCAAACAATGCCCTCCTTTTCAAAAAATGGCTGCACTACCAGGTCAGATCAAATCCAGTTTTTACTGATACAGTGCTGTAAAGGAATTGGAATTTACAGCTGGGAAAAGGCAGAACTGGGTTTTCTCTCATTAGTATTTTCTGTGAGAATCTGAGAGGAAACTGATGTTCTTTATATGAGGTGTCATGGCCATCCTGAGCATTTAGCAGGTCATGTAAGTCATGAAGAAGGGACCCAAATTCTTGTCAGTCAGAAGACCTTGCCCTGGCAAAACTTATGTAGGTATGAGAAGAGAATGGGCTTAGACTATGAGAACCTTTTGTGATGCATCAGCTACACAATTATTTTTTAAATATCTCAGCAGTCCTAGTGATATGTCTCATGTGTTGAAATCAGGAGTGCGTTTCTGTGCTTTGCTGGATGGGGGCCAGTTTGGGCACATCCAGTCCTGTGCACCAGTTGTACTGGGGTCTCTTCTGGTGTTAGGATTTGTGATTCTGTATCCCAAGAAGATAAAAATGAACCAGTCACCTCATCCTTTGAGGAAGAAGTGAGCTTTTAGATAAAGTGGGTCTAGGTGCCATGTCTACACTGGTGTCACAGGAATCTCTTGATTTTTTTCCTGTTTCTAAGCAAGGCTGCTCAGTGCACTTCTGCAAAAAACCACGGCACAGACACACACACAGGAATATCCACATCACTATTTACAAGTGCCCTTATGCTCTCAACATAAAAATACTTCTGTTTGCTGCTGCTTATTATAGCCATTCTTTACTATTAATTTTCAGGTAGCCCAGCTGGTCTGTTACTAAAATAGCCTCAAGTTTGAGCTCTTGGGCTGGAGCTGCTTGGAAGCTCAGCTTCCACTAACACCTTTTGTCATCTTGCCCTGCAATAAAGCCCAGGCTGACTGTTATTTGACCCCTGTCTGGGTAAAACCCAAGCTCTGGGGCTGGTGAGGGGCCAGCAAAGCTGCTCATCCCTGAGCAGAGAGCAGCTGTCCCTGCTGTGCTGCAGGCTGTGTCCAGCCTGGAGCTGGCTTCAGAGGAAAGGCTGAGTCATTTCCATGGGATATTTCACAGAGGAGTTAAGTGATGCGGGACTCGGCTCTGAGCAGCTCTGCTTCCTGGTGAATAGTAATTCTGTGTACTTAGAAGAGCAAAAAGCCACTGGGACCCTCAGTGCTGCTGTGTCATCCCTGACTGGAGAAAGTCTTGTTTATTTCATCCTGAAAAGAGAGAGATGAGATTCTGGTGGTGCTTTTCAGAAAATAATGCTCTACTTTTGGAGAGTGTAGGCAGTGGAAATAGTCCATAGGTTTTGTTTTAAATGAATATCAGCCAATCTGATATCAAAGATTTTATTTTTGCCATTTCCAAATCAATCTGAGTCAGCCACAATCAAAGCATACAACATCGATCAAATGCTGGGTGAACAGGCGACCAGCAGCAAGGGTGCTATCCTGCCCTGTCCAGACTTGCCGAGTTTTTGGGTCTGTTTTTTATACTGTTTTTCGTGCCCAGCGGCAAATCCATGGCAAATCCAGTGTGTTTCTGTTCAATTTCCACATTCATTTGTCGTCTTTCACTCGTTGATGAACCTTGAACAGATTTCCCGGCACTGGTGTGTGTCTTGAAAGGAATTTCCTGGAACATGGCTTTTTGGATGGTGATTTTACTTCATCTCCAGGTTCTCCATCGAGATTGGAATCGGTTGCTTGATTGTCCAGGTGCACAGAGTCTGATTCGATCAACGAGCCATCTCCTGCTCAGCCAGTCTTTTCAGTTGTAAATTCAAGTCTCACCCTGCTGTCTTACAGTTGCAAAGTAAGTCCCGGTATTCAGGAACACCTCCCCTTTATGGGAACTGGGACTTACTTTACAGTGTTCCATGGTTTACAAAGTACAATATATTGATACACTGTTTTATATACTACATCTATTACATTTCTAATATTCTAATACACGAATTTATCCATCACATCTATCACAGTTTGATGTTTGAAGCTTTTTTTCCTACTTTTTCTGTAACAGCAAGAACAAAAGAGCCTCAGGAGGGACTCCTGACACCCAATGCCAGGATGATTTTTTTTGTCACACCAAAGCAGCTTCAAGCTTGTAACTGTAGAGGAGTGGTTTGGGGTTTAAGATGGACTGAGTGAGGCTTGGAGCTGGCTTGGGATTTTTTTCTTCTGGTCTGATTTTGATGCAGCATTTGTTTTGCCCAAACACTATTAGTTTATATAGGGCCTACTATAAATCTTTTACCACTTTTTATATAGGGGAACAGGAAATAACTGAGAATGCTGGTCAGGCTGAGGATGGGATATTTTGACCCAAGGTGCTGGAAGTCAATTCCTACTTTATGGCAGCATGTCATGAGAATTGCTGATGCTTCACAGGGCACAGAGGAGTGTGGGCCCCCTGCAGGGTCACACGTGTGGCTTGTGGTCAGTGAAGAGTGCTAGGGAAGGAATTCCTCTACTCAGGGCTGCCCTGGACCACAGACATGCTGCACAATGGGGTCTGTCTGTCCTTGCAGCTGCTTCCATGGCAGTCAGCTCTGCAGCTGGCTTGGTATTTTTCACCTGGTCTCAATTTTTGTTTTGTTCAGCATGAGATAGGACCGACTGTAAATCTTTTATGGTCGGGATAGATTCAAACTCAGAGCAAACAGCAGTGGTCTGGAACCTGCCACAGCACAGATGATTCAGGGAGGATGAACAGAAAAGCAGAACTTTGGCACTTTCCTCTAATTCAGTGAAAGAGCCAGCACTGCTTGCAGTTTGGGCCAGTGATGGGGGTTTGATGCCTTTCTGTGCAGGAGCCAGGGCAAGGGCTGCCTGCTTGGTGCTGGCTGAAAACCATGCCCTGCCTCAGCCCAAGAGGCACTCCTGGCTTGGGTACCAAATCACAGGCTTTGCTTCTGCCCAATGCAGGTAACTTCTGAAGGTTCAAGCATATTTTAGTGATCAGAATCATGGAAATAATCATCAGCAAACACTCAAGAGATGACTGGGAGGAAAAACTATAAATCAAAAGTGGATGAGATCTTTGTCTACTTCAAAACAGTGGAATTGTTTCTGGTCAGATCACAGCTCCAGGGAGATCATGGTACTGTCTCTGACAGTAACTGGATAAGTCTGTCCCATGCTGATTTCTCTTTGAAACGGCACTGGCAATTAACCCCTTGGCTTTAAATGTGCCCCACTGCAATAAACAGAGAGAATGTGTGTTCAAGGAATGTCTGCTTGTCTTCTACGTTCAAAAAGTAACTTGGAATGTAATTTTATTTATTTTACCTTTTTAGCATGGTGGGGGAGTGAATGGCTCTTGCTTTTCAAAGAAAATAAAACTGTTCCTTGAGATTTTTATATCTGGAACACTAAAGTAGTCCAAAGGCTAGTCTTGTACCAAAGACGCTTTCCCAACAAGATCTTCATTTTCATGTGCCATTTATAGTAAATGAAGACATGTTTGTAGGAGTACCAATAGATGAAGAGGTTGCTCATGCAAAAAAACTGGAGGACTGTTTTTTGAAACTTAAATCTGATTATGCATATATGCTATTTTTGTTCCTCTCTTTAGTTATCTGTCAAGGAACATTTGTGCAAATGAATTTTCATTATGGATTTTAAGCATGCAGGCTGGAATGCTGGCAGAAAGATATCCCAAATACTGCTTTTATATACTGCTTTTCCCTGGGATTTTCAAGGTTAGCTGAATTCTGAGTTCTGGTTAGTCTCTGAAAATGCAATGTCTTGTGACCTTGTAGGACAGATCACAATGATCTGTCTTCACTTTGATCTGAAGATCAAACACTGCTTTCCAAATTGGGACTATTTATAGAGTAATGGGGTGAGTCTCAGGAAAAAAAAACCAAGTCTCACTCATAACTGTATTGGAAGTGGAAAGATGGCAAAATTCATAGTATGTTACTGGTGAGTTGAGTAGGATGAGTTATTGCTAATAATATCCAACTGGCTGTCTCCTGTGTTGGATTTCACATGTCTTATGTGGACTGGCAGATGAGGGTAGTGGTGGAAGTTGTGAATTGCAGCTATTTTTACCCTACTGTTAAACTTCAATAAGAAATTAGGAGTATTTATTTAATGTCTGTGTGCATGGGCTGCCTCACAAATGAACATGTGCATGTAGGGGTGTGTGTGTACACAGCCAGTTCCTGCAGCACAGGGTGGGACTGGGGCTGCAGGCTCAGCACGCCCAGGCTGTGAGGGACATGTTGTCCCTGCAGTCAGACTGACAGCCTGCACAGGGTGGGTGCTGTCACTGTGGCCTGGCCACTGCACAGGGTTCACTGGGGCAGGGAGATTTGGAGTTGCTGTGAGCTGTTTCTAGCCGAGGGAAGGGCTGTAGTGTTTGCAGAGGTACAGCAAACCTCTTGAGCTGAGCTGGGGGCAGCACGGCTTCTGCTGCACCAGGGATTGTCCCAGTGTGTGACCCCAGGCAGGGAGGAGAGCAGCTGGTTTTGCTGAGGGCACATGGAGGAGAGGAAGAAGGGACAGATGCCCTCAGAAGCCTGGCTGAGCCTGGAAGCACATCAGGAACCTGGTGCTATCACAGCAACCCACCCATCACTGGTGTCCCTTAGCCCCAGGAGAGCTGGCCCGGGGCACACGGGATGCAGCTGCCAGCTATGGGGAACAGTAGCCTGTTGCCATCGCAGTCCCCACCGGGCTCAGCTCCTGCATGGAACCAGCTCTCAGGGACATCCCATCCTGCCTCAATGCCTGCCCGTGAATCCCCTCTGCCTCGGGATGAATTCTCTCCATAGCTGTTTGTCTCCAGGGCTGCAGATCTCTGCTTTATTTCCAGCCTGAACTGGCTTTGATTTGGGCTCCAGCTGTTGAAAGCATGCCAAAGAGCAGGGAGTGGGTTGCAAAGGGATCTCCAGGCCCTCCTGTGTCCTGGGGCAGGGATGTGTGCGGGATTCGGTGTCCACTGCAGGGCAAGTGACCACAACGCAGTGCCAGGCTCTGCCCCGACGTCATGACACTGCTGCCTTGGTACCACCGCAGCTAGGGGTGAATAAACCCAGCTGGACGAGAGCCCGCCCTCGGGGCACACACAGGCACCGTGGGGGGAACAAAGGGACACGGAAGAACATGGCAACGACAAGGAAATTGCTCTTTCTGAGGATTTCCTCGCCTGCTACAGAACTGGAGCTGAGAGCGGGCGGTGGAAAGGAAGGACGAGAGAGGCAAAAAGCCCCCAAAAAATCCGTGAGGCAGAGAGGGGACATCCTGTAAGGATGAGGGAAAGGCAAGGGAGAGCTGTGGCTGGAGCGACCCGCCTGCCCCGAGCCCCGGTGCTGCTGCCAGCCAGGTGTGCTCGCTCCGGTGCCAGCGGGGCTGTTTCCTCACCGCAGTCACGTCTGTTTGGGTGTCTGTTCCTCCCGAGAGGCGGCTCCGAACGGCGCTGGTACCCCTGCCCCCGGGTACCCCCGCCCCTGGTATCCCCCTCCCGTGGTACCCCCGCCCATGGCCATCCTCTCCCGTGGTACCCCCGCCCCGAGCCCCTTCCCCGCCGTGGCCCCGCGGCAGCTCCGCAGCGCCGGGCAGGGCTCTCCGCTCGCGGCCGCGCCAGGAGAGGATCGGGAGGAGGAGGCACGGGCGGAGGAGGAGGGAGGTGGTGATAAGGGGTTTGCTGCGTCGCTTCATTTCTGTACCCAGCGCACGGCTCGTGGGGAGTGCGTGGTGCCTGCATCTCTGCCGGAGGGATCCTGCTGCCGCTGCTGCCGCTGCTGCCGCTGCAGTCTCGGCTCGGAAGCGCTGCTTGTTTACCGTCTGGGAAGTGCTGCTGTGCCAGAGCCAAACGTGCCGTGCAGAGGAGGCTGCGCTCACCTGTCAGGAGCGCAGGGGAAGAGGCTTCCCGAGGCGTTCGGCAGCCCGGGGGCCGGGCATCCGCACTCAGCCCAGTGCCTCCACCACCAACTGCTTCAGGTCTCTTCTTAAACGAGAAGAGGAAAAAGGATCCAGAAAACCCCTGCAACTGGACAGCCCCTGCTGGAGTCTTAACAGGTGTTTGCTGGGATTTGAATGGGGAGGCGACGGGTGGGGAGAAAAGTTAACTGCAGAAATTGCGGCTAGGAGAGATGCGATGATCTTGCACCAAGTGGATGTGCCATGTCTGCATGCAAATAGCGCTTCTGGAGAAGCTTGGAGGGATGTCTTGCAAGTGATCTGCCTGATCTCCGTAGAAACGTTCACCTCTGCCTTCAAACTTTCCCCTGCTAGAAGTTGGGAGGAATAAAAAGCACCAGAAAGTCGAAAAGGGAAGATCCCAGAGGACAAAATCACTTGAGCTAAACTGTTGCGTGCTGAGCCGGGGCTCTGGTGCTCATCCCACCGGTGTCCTGGGCTGCCGCCCCGAGTGGCAGAGGGTGGCGTTGGCCAGGCTGCCCGGCAGCGTCCCCAGCCTTGGGGACGGGCGGAGCAGCATGCTGGCCGCGCCTGGCCAGCGACCCCCGCGTGCCTGACCCGTCCGAGCAGCCGGGGCGGTGGCGGCCATGGCTGCAGCCATTGCCAGCTCCCTGATCCGCCAGAAGAGACAAGCCAGGGAGCGGGAGAAGTCTAATGCCTGTAAGTGTGTCAACAGCCCCAGCAAGAGCAAGGGAAGCTGCGACAAGAACAAGTTGAACGTGTTTTCCAGGGTCAAACTCTTTGGCTCCAAGAAAAGGCGAAGAAGGCGACCAGGTTGGCAAGGGTTATGTTTTTGGGGGGTTGGTTTGATGCCATGGAAGCTGGGATGTGTGTCAGGTGTGGGGAGAGGGGGAACGGGATCTCAGGGCTCATACAATGGATGTGCAGGTATTGCCAGCTCTGGCTCGTATGGCCTGGCTGACCTGGGTACCCCATGCCAGTCCTTTCCCCCGTCGTGTTCATCTGGTTTATTTGGGTAGCACACACTGCTGTCTGTGCCTCACCTGCACACCTGGGTGCACGCAGGTACCCATAAGTCAGTTGTCTGTCCCTCTGTTACATGCAAACATATGGGTGTATTTGTGGGAGATGCTAGTGGGGAAGTTCCCACACATGCATATCTCACAGTTGTATATTAAATAACTTCACGGTCTGGAGATCTGGTTTTGGTGTCCTGCTTCACAGAATGCCCGTGCCATGCTTTATCTGCTGATTGCAGACAAAGCTTTGTGCTTTTGCTGTCACCTTCCAGACTTGTGCTTCAGCACCCTGTGCCTTTCTAGGAACACCATACTTGCAGCTGCCCTGTGGACACGAGGTTCTCTGGGTCACAGGTACAAAAGATCAGGCATGAAGACTGGATCCCTGATCTCAGTGGATTGTTTTGTATGTGGGAGGAGCAAAACCCTCTGGCAATGTTGCCGTGGCTTTGCTGTGCTAGAGCATTGATGCTTTTGCCACTCCACCTGTCTGACTTGCTCGCAGTTTGCCAGCAGCTTTGGGGTGGATTATGGCTAAAGAGCCAAAGTGAGGGTTGGAATAATTTCTGGTCAGAAAAGTTGGTAGATAAGAGTTGTGTATCCAGCACTCTTATCAAAGTTGCTAATAAGATCTAACTTATGCAAACTGTTGTAAGCTTTTGCCTTCAGCCCCTGCAAAAATGAAGTGCAGTAGCAGAGCTCCCCAATGCCTTTGGTTACAAACACAAGGAGTCTTACTCAGACACAGAGTGCTGGAAATGACACACCACATCTTCACAGTGTGTTTGTCTGAAGAAAGTGAGATATTGTGGAGAGAGCTGCAGGGATGCATGAGCTCCTGACAAACATAACTGTGAAATTACTACAATGCAGATGTCATTGGGATTCAGTGGACGTAGACCTTCTTTGCAATTACTCCTGATGCTTTAGCCAGATATCTTAAATGGCACACTTGACAGCATATCCTGCTGCTGTATACTTTTTGGTCTGGAATGATATGAAACCGTGTGAGATATCTTGCTTTCTAGCTGTGAATCTGAGGATGGTTATGAAAAACGAGATCTATCCAAACTATGCGTTGTTTTGATCTTTCTTCTTTTAGCTGATGAGGTAATTACCTCAGCCCTTATGGTAATATTTATTTTGCAGTTCCACACATTGCTGGATTTCAGGGTTTCCCTCTCCATTTTCCATATGTTCATTGAGTAGTTAATCTCTTCAGATGCTCTGTACTCTTTGGAGCAGCAAGGAATGGGGGTTTGTTTATTAGAGCTGCAACAGTTCCTGTGCTAAACATTTGCTGCTATATATTTAGGCTCTCAATTGTCACTGTGGCTATTGTAACAGTCTTCTTTTTCCTCTCCATCTAAGAATTCACACCTTTTAAAAAGACAGAATGTACTCCTTGTCAGCTCATTTTTAATCTTAAATGAGATAGGTCTGGGCTCCTGAGGCCAAGCAGTGCTGCTGGAATCTGTATTCACTGGAAGTAGATTTTACTGTGCTACTCACATTGTAATCGAATGTGGCATTTAATCATTTTGGCAATTGATTTCATAGACATAAATTTAATCTCAGCCAAAATGAAAAGTGTTGCAAAGCTGGTAGCCCTGCTTTTGTTTTGGGTCTTTTTCTTACCTCAGCCTTGAGAAGAAACCTGAAGACTTGTTTTTCACGTCCTGCTCGCTTGGAACGGCACATCAGGATTTCCCATGTTAATCTCACTGTTGTTTTTTTGCAGAGCCTCAGCTTAAAGGTATAGTAACAAAGCTCTACAGCAGGCAAGGATACCACTTGCAGTTGCAAGCAGATGGAACAATTGATGGAACAAAAGAGGAAGACAGTAGTTATAGTAAGTGACACAAGAATAAATGGTGTGTTTGTGGATTGTGGTGTCTCATCCCTCCCATGCAGGTCCCCTCAGAACTGCTGTCCTGGGATGGCTGAGTGAGCGGCAGCAGCACTAACACCCTGCTGACAGCACAGAAGTCCTTCAGACTTACTGGGTCTGAGAGAAATACAGATAAAAATCACTTACAGAAATAATCAACTAGAGGAGGTAATAATGACATGTGACAAACAAAGCAAATGTTATCTCCATGGTAATCCAGAGAAGTTCATTGCTGTCCTTTGGATTTTATTAATTATTTTTTTTTCAGCAGGGAAAATTTGCTCGCCTACTCAGAGCCTGAAATAGAATAACGTTATCTCCATTCTCACACAGGGGCTCATTCAAACAGCGCCATGGTATTTCACAAACTGGGAGTTCAGCAGCATTTCAAATTTCACATTTCCCTATTATTATTATTTGTTACCTCTTCTAAATTGTGCCATCAACTTTCAACCAGCTTTCCCTCAGGTTTTCTGTGAAAAGCTCTGGGCATTTTTACTTGTTCTTTATGATTGGGGTTTTTTTACAGCTTTGAGGATTAATAGAAAACAGGAAAAGGTGACTAAAGCATTGATTTGGTGTGTGAAAGATACTTAAGGGTCCCACACAGCTAGACAAAAAGTCTGGTAAAATAAGGGAATGTAGGAAACAATGCTCTGTAGAAAGTGTATGAAGGTCCAGGTGGCCAAGCCAAGACTGGCAGACCTCAGAGAAATGTTTATGTTCATAAATCCAGCTGTGGCCTGCTGCCTCTTACTGTGCAGCTTTATTTCTCTGTCAGCTCATACTGCACAAGGACCAAGGATCATCTCTCTCTTAGGCATTGCTTAGCTGTTCATTAGGATGGATATCCTTATGTCCTTGTTTGAAACAATGCAAATGTAATAGGGAAAGAGTAGGATGCAAATTGCTTTGGATTTTGTGCTGACACCAGCTGATCACAGTAGCAAGCAATTTATTTTTCTGTAGCTTCTTTGCCACCCCTTCTGTCACATCTGTTCACATGAGGGTCATCCCCTAGAAATGAGGTAACCCCTCCATCCTGCTGTCCCTCTGGGGACTTGCAAAGATGCTTTCTGTGCCTCTGCTGTGGGTCTTGTCAGTGATCACAGTTGGGGACAGGTCACTCATTGTTCCAGGAGCCAGACTGGACTTGCTGCTGCACAGGGACAGGGGCAGTAACAGCTGCTGCTGAGAGGGACAGTCCCATTTTTGGTGGTCTCAGTGCCCCTGTCCTGAGAGCCAGCAGCTGGGGCAGGATGTGTGGCTGTGCTGACACAGGGCAGTGGGCACAGCTCCGACAGCCAGCCCCTCTGCGTTTTGGCAGGGCCAGCATGTTCCCCCACAGCCCCTTCCCAAGCTCCAGCAGTCTATGCCACAGCTTCTGCCGATCCCACTGAAGTGTGAACCAGCTTCTGAGCATGCCTCACCCTTGTCGTGCCTTGAAACAGAGCCTGGACATGTCTGGCAGGGAAATGTGTCCCAGTGCCAGGAGCAGCAGCTGAGCACCCATGGCTCAGGTGCCAGCAAAGCACAGCCAGGAATTCCTCACTGCAGCCCATCCCAGTGGCCTGTAGCACCTCTGTCCCTGCTGTCCCATCCCAGTGGCCCATGGCAGCTGTCTGAGCTGTCCCATGTGGTGGTAGCTGTGTCCCTGCTGTCCCCTCTCCTCAGCTGTTGCTGACAGGTCTGCAGCACTGTTTACAGTGGAGCCCATACTCAGACCCTTGTGCTGAAAATACCCGAACAGCTGCCCTGCTTGTAAATGTGCACTTAAGAAATCACCTTCCAAAAGAGACCTGCAGGTTCTGCCTGGATGCTGAGCTTTAAATCGTCCTCTCCAGCCTACACAGAGATCAGGTGCTGCTTTTTGGGGCTGAACTGCAAAGGACCTGTGTCCAAGGGAATATTTTCTCCCCCAAATAAACTCAAGCATTTGATAGAATGAATGAACAATCCATTTCCCTTACTGAAAATCTAAGTTTCTTTTGCCAAAAGCTGTGCAGAACTAGAGAAATTTGTTTGAGTGAAGAGAAAATGGGTGTTGATTTTGAGCTGGAGGCGAGCATGAGGAAGGTCTGCATGAGTGTGTGTTTGTGTCTGCATGTACACTCGTGGCTATGAAAGGGAAAGAAAAACACAGATTTTATGATGCCCTGTGTTTATTTGTTAGTTCTGGATATTTCCACCTTTTCTGGTATGCTTGACCGTTGTAGGAAATGCAGTGCTCAAAGATGCCCCGACCTCAGGGCACTCGATGAGCTCTTGGCAGCCCCAAACACAGAATTTAGGATGTGTTAAATGCTGTCAAGCTGTAATTTTTTTTTTTTTACTAAAGTATGACCACTTGGGGGTTTTCAGGCTGGAAAAGGAATTTATAATGGGTCATAATTCTTAGCCATAATTTTGAAAATAATAAAAATATTTCAAATTCATAATTCAGTTTTAAATTGGCTTTAGACAGTGACCATAAATATCAGACTTCAGCCTGAAGCAGACCAGAGTTTTTCATCCAAGTAATAAATCACTGGAAATGAGAAGTAGTTTGGCATCACTTCCTCCTATCTCTGCATTTCTACTACAGAGTGGAAGGAGATGCTTTGGGTTATGATAATTTTCTTAACTCCCCTTTCTTTTTAATCCTACATATTGAACACAGAGTACTGTATTCAACTCATCATTTTTTGTGTTCAATTTTAACATATCCATGAATCCAAGCTATGGCAGAGCTTTGCTTTTCTGCTTTCTTTTTCTTTTTCTTTGCCACTTTGCAAACCAGAATCTTCATTTTTTGAAGAGTTGTTTCTGTGCTTATAAATACTGCCACTATTAGTACGTGTACAAGCAGAAACGCAATTAGAACATTCAAAGCAGCTCAGTTTTGAAAGCACAGATTCAGGGGTTGATCTAAAGAATATGCTGCCATTTCATTTCATTTTGAAGTTATTTAACTCTGTTTTTTCAAACCCATTCTCCTCTAAAAAAGAGGAAGAAATTAAACCCCAATGAGTTATAAGTGGAAACATTTTAAAATGCAAATGATGGTTTTCAACTTTTCTGAATTTATTCTTCCTTCCTTTTGGTCAAAATGTTTACTGACTTTGAAAAAAAGTTTTGATTGTCTTGAAAATTCTTTTGTTTGTTTGCTTCTGGATTCCTTTTTTTGCACTTAGTGGCAGAAGAAAACCACTCTAACAAAACCCAAATTGTGTTCAATTGTACTCGGCAGAGCCTGGGTTCTGCTCACGAAGCAGGTGAGTTCTTTTAGCTGTCAGCAATTCCCCATCTTCAGAACGAGGGAGATGCACTGATACCCTCAGATAATTTCTGAGCTGTTGGTGGAAATTGCTGTAAAAGGACATGATGGTAGAAGTATTGTTCTGTAGCACCCACAGAAATTAATATATGCATGAATAGACATTTTTTATTTGGTTCTGGTAATTCTGGTTTAATTTTCTATCCGACCTGCATACTCTAAAGGATTATTTTTCTCTCCATCTCCTTTCTCTTCTAGCTTTGTTTAACCTCATACCTGTGGGTTTACGAGTGGTGGCGATTCAGGGGGTTCAAACAAAATTATATCTGGCAATGAACAGTGAAGGATACCTATATACATCAGTAAGTAAACATTTTTAATTCTGTTCTCAGTGGAATTGTGGTAAATGAATAACTTACTGTTGCAAGGGATCTGCTAATAACCTATAAATGTGAGGTTTGACAGCAGAGTCAGTGTGGTGGTGATAGTCTGGTTCTAGTTTGTTAATTTTTTCCATCAGGAACACGTAGGGATGTATGGAATCAAACTGTGGTGCCTTTGAATAACCCTGAAGTGTGAAATATATAAAAAAACCTGCAACCAAAACCCCATGCAGAAAGGATCCCATCCCTTGGTCACTGTGCACTGACTGGGCTGATCAGAGTGGGGTACTGAGGGGAAGGGACAACTCTGTGTCACACACGTGTCTGAGCATGGTTTGTGTCTTCCTATAGAATCTGTATTACTGTTAAGTAAAAGGAATTAGAGAAAGTAATTTTTTTTTTGTTTGGCCAGGATTTTTAAATAGAAATTTTATGGCTTCCAGTAGGAGAGTGAGTAAAGAACAGCTTTATTAGTAGTTCTGATGAAGAATGTCAGTTAATAATTTTCAGTGAAGTTTCTCATGAGAGCAGACAGTTTGTTTATTAAAAAAAAGAATTTTTTTTTTAAATAGACCATTTTTCAATTAAAAACTTTTAGCTGAACTATGTTCAGGAGTTTTAATAGATTTTTCCCAAGGAGGAAAATAGAGGAAAATGTATTCTATTATCTACTACAAATGATTCTCTTATATAAATGATTCCCTTAATCCTGATAAAAATTAAGCAAAACTACTCAAATCTCTCATTTATTTTGCAATCCTGACAGCTGGGAGCAGGGGCAGCATTGCATATTTTTTCCTCTTGTATCTGCTAGAGCAGGACCAGATCAGCCCTGGCAGTGCTGTGGGACAAGAATGTTCCAGAGAGCACTGGGTTTGTGCCTTCAGTGCACAGGTCCTGCAGAAATCACCTCTGTCTGTGCCAGGGAAGTGGTCAGGGGATTTACCCTGCAGTGGAGCAGTCACACAACCCTGACCTCACAGGCACCACTGAGATGATGGAGTATCACTTCCAACATCCCTTGCTGTGAGGGGAAGGGGCAGAATGTGACCCTGATTTAGATTAAGTGCAACTTTTAGCTTGATGGGCATCTATGCCTCTTAGGCAGAGCTCTGAGATTCACTTTGGTTGTAATTTTTATTCTTTGCATTGATTAAGGGTAGTTCTTCATATGGTTATGTTCCCATGAATCATGTCTTCCTTGAATCCTTTAATATCTTTGAATTCTATTGTTTATGTCATTGCAAAATTAACTGGTGACATCTCTCTATTTCCCCCTTAGTAACAGTGGTCATTTTTGTTTCTTTATTAGACAACTATATTTTCCAACATTTATTTTCTAATCTTCTTGAACTTGATGGGCTTGGCAAGGCCTTAAACAGACTTTTGTTGTGTGGTTTCCCAAATTTGTACTCTTAAATACTCTTCACCAAGACACGTGTCCACTTAATTTTGATCTACTTTTCTGAGGGAGATTGTCACCCATGTTTTCAATAATCTTGCATTTATCCCCTGCTGCCTTCTGGTTTGGTTGTTCTGTTCTTTGCAATAATCACAAGAAACTCTCGGAGGGAAAAACCAGCTCTTGTTCCTATCAATGAGCCCAGGGAATGGACAAGGGATGGTGAGGAGCATCTGCCCCTGCTTCAGGCTGCCAGAAATCCAGTTCCAGCACTATTTTTCAAGTGTTTCTAGCATTTCTTTTGCTGATAATGGTCCTTCCAGCAAGGGATGCAGTCTGACAGTCTGATGCATGGGAAATGAACTCTATATTTTGGGCTGTATTCTTGGTTGATATAAATCAGTCCCAGGAGAGCTCAGCTGACATATCAGCTGAACACTCACCTGCTCAAGGAAAGCCACCAGGGAGTCTGGGGAACAGATCAGCTCAAGTAAGTGACATCCATCTACACATCCTGAGGGTTTCAAAGCCCCTGCAGGGATGTGTTCCTGAATAGGATTTGTCAGGAGCAGACAGATGGCAACATGGGATTGATCAAGTGCAAAAGCCCCACAAAACATTGTCAAGTTCCTGAAGCAAGAAAACAGGGGAAATAGAAAGGCGCTTAAATTGTAGATAACTCTAGCAGATAGTTGCACCATTTCCAGAGAGAAATGAAATTAGCATTGGTGATGCAGTTCAATAAAGAGAGAGATTGTTGTGATCTCTATCACGGTCACTTGGGTTTGGTTCTGGTGTGATTCTTGTGTCTGTGCAGAGAGGGACTCAGGTAACTGCCCTCAGAGGCAGCCTTCAGTGTGGTTTGCTTCAACCCAGTGAGTGTAGTCGAGAATGAGGTGAATTTTCTCCACAGGGGGATCAGTGATGTATCATAAATCTGCAAAAAACAGATATCTGTAGTTGGCTGCCAGAGTTTATAGATAGTTTACGGCATCTATCAGAGCAAAAGTAAGATCCCTAATGTAATAATAAAAGCTCCTTGGGGACAAGGCAGCAATTCAGCTAAGCAAAAGAAAGATAAACTAACCAAATACGCAATTGTCTACATGTGTTATAGGAGCACATCTAAGTCCTGGCCTGCAGGGAAGGGCAGCGACCATATCACATCTCCATATCACAGAACTCCCCATCTGAAATGGTTTCTTTCCTGCAGCTAGTGTCCTCCCAAAGTCCATGGGTGTTGTGTGACTGCTTCTCCCAAGCTGAACCCACCCTCAAAGTTTTATTTGGAGAGGCCTTGTCAGGAGCTATTTGAAGCGACAGCTCCTGGTGCCTGAGCATCCTTTCCCAGTGAAAACACAGGGTTTGATTCATCCTCTCATATCAGTGTCACGCTGCTGCAAGATGACTTAAACAGTGTTATGGCCCTGCTGTCTTATGTAACCACATCATGAATAATTTTGTATTTTAGGGTGGCTTTTATTTAATCTTATTTTTCTTTCTATGAACGACCACATCTTTCACATGACTGCCATATATGCCACACTCGAGTTTCTCAGGTTTCATATCCTATGAATTCCGTGTGTTGTTTGGTTGTCTTGAACAAGAATGAAAGCCATTTTAAGGACCTGTTTGTCAGACACACAGTCCTGGAGCTATTGCTTTCTCATTGAGGTGGTGGTGATGTGACAGAGGAGGCTCTCAGTGATTCAGAGCAGCTGAGTGAAGTTCCTTCAGGGGAAGGTGGATGGAGGTGAAGGGAATTGGGTGTTCTGCATAGGCTGAAACAACCCAAAATACACCAAGTTTAAAAAACAGCCTGTGAATCTCCAGCCATGCATTTTCCATGAACCATCATGTTTTTCAAATCATGTAATGATTGTCAGTGAAATGCATATTTTTCCTATAGAACATTTCAACGCAGGATTCTGTGCTTGTTTATCCTGGGTACGTTGTCAGAAACAGTATAATTAAATATGTGCTGCTCATTGCGTAGTTCTGGCCAGTCTCAGGAGCAATGCAGCTCAGCTTGGAAAAAGGGTTCATTTCCCATCTTGTCTTGCTCTGGGTTCCTGTGTTTTACCACAGCATTTCATTTCCCAGTGTCATGGGCAGTTCCTCACAGCTTCTCCCAAGCTGGAGGGAGCCCTAACCTAAGAGAGCTCCTTTGCCCTGACCATGTGTGACAGGGTCAAGTCTGTCCATCCCTCATACAACCCTCCAGTTTATCTATGAGCAGTTCAGGGCACTCAGCCTTCTGTGAGATGGCTGTTAGGAAGAGGTGTTTATGCTGGCTTTGTTAACTATTCTGGGATGTCCAGTATTTTTCATTTAATACTGCTGCTGTATGTGGCTTCATTTTGCCATTTCTCATCTGATGTCACTTGGTGCAGAGTTAAGCAGGGGTTTAAGGAGCACTTTGGTATAAAACCCTGTGCAGAGCTGTACGTATAACCCTAAGTGTAAGAGCCTGAGCGAGATATACGGGACTCCAGGTGGCTCTTTAAAGGTGCTGTTTATTTCATCGATTGAAGTTACAGCAGTCCTGGGTTGTGGGTGCCAGAGCCAAGCCTATAGCTGTCAGCATCAGCTTATAGGCAAAACCTGAAGCCACCTTAGTTCTCCTTACAATCCATTATATATTTTTCTTTACAGAGCGTCTTAAAACATACAACGAATCAGCATCATACACAATACCTTTACCATACCTTCTTACCTATCCTAGCTATTATCATTACCATACAATAGTTAGTACTACCCAATCACAAAAGTTAGTATGTTACAGTTTAAGCTTGAAGTTGTTTTTCTGTTTTCTTGCAGTGGAAAATTCCTAAATCTTTTCTCTACTTGCTACATCAGCATGTCTGTTTACCTATGGTATCCCCTGCTTTTCTGGGGAATTGTCTTTACTTGGTAAAAACATCTTTGTGGTCAAATATACCTTTGCTCTAGCCAAAAAACCTCCTTTCAGTTCAACTTAACCATTGCTTTCTTAGGTTATCCAGTAACTGCTACTTCAGCAGTTTCTAGCTTGAAGCTTCTTTTATTCTTTTATATCAAAACTAGTTTTCATTTCTAAGGAGCCTTCTGCTAAGCATTCATTTCTGTAAAACTTTCCCATTAAACTTTCATCCTCTCCAACACCTAAGAGAGCATTCAGCTAACATTGTCCTCTGTATGTAAAATAAACTGTTCTAAGTTTGGTACCTGCACTGAAAGTAAATATTGTGGGAAGCATGCACATTGATGATAGCCAAGAGAACTGAAATGTGATTAAATTCTCAGAGTGATTCAAAAATTGGTTTTGGTGAGTTGGAGAGAAGAGAAATTTGTGCATATTTTAATACTGAGCAGTGCAGTGGAGACCTGCTGTAGCTAATGGGAATGGCTGGGGCATTTATCATGAATTACTGGCAAAGAGCATTTTTCCACCTCAGGGAAATAGCACAAACCAAGAGATAGGGGAAATAATCAAAAGTTTCATTTGGCTAAATTTGCATGTCAGTATAAATCATTTCTTACTACGAATGCAGACTACAGCTTAATAATTGATTCACTTCCATGCCAGGGTCTGAGGTGCAGATCCATGTTTTTCTCTCCATCCCAGCACCTTGCCCTGTGCTGGGTAGGTGTTCAGCATGCTCACAGCTCAGAGGATGCTCTGTCCCTCCTGTGACCTGCTGTGTGCTGCCAGCCGTGCCTGCAGCTGCTGCTCCACAGCCAAGGGAGTAGGCCAGGTGTGGGGTCAGCAGGGGACAGGAGCCTGCCCTGAGGAAGTTCCCAGGCACTGCAGTACCAGCCTGAACTGATGAATGTTTGCTGGCCCCTCCAGCCATGGGCACTGCTGGAGGTGATGCCTGTGGCTCGGTGCTGCACACTTGGGTTCAGTGCTACAGCAGTGCTGCAGCACGGAGCTGGGTGCTGCTGGTGCCTGGCACAGGGGAAGCCTGCTGGGTCTCAGTGGAGCCTCACAGGCTGCTGATAGCTCTGCCCAGACTCGTTGGCTCAGCCTCCAAGCAGGGTGTGTGACTGGCAGGTTTTGGGGTCAGCTGTGAGCTGAACTGTCTGGCAGTGCAGCTGCAGAGCTGCTGCTCACAGACATGTCCCCCAGCTGCTGAAGGGACCTGCAGCCTTTGGCTGAGCTCCTTGTGCCTGCCTGGCCCTGCTCTGTGGTGTGGGACACTCCTGGGGCTGTGGTTCCCTGCAGCAGGAGGAGAGCTGTGCTGCTGGAAATGATGTGAGGCTGCTGCATGGCGGGGTGGAGGGATGGTGCTGTTCCCTTCAGGTGCTTCTCTCTGGTGGGAGCCCAGATTTCTGGGGACAGACTGCCTGTCTCCAGCAGAGAAGTGCAGATGGCATAATCCTCCCATGGGAGAATTATTAGGAGATTCAGCAAGCTGAATGTCTTTAAACTATTATGCTGCTTTTCTCTACAAGTCATCCCCCAGGCATCTGAAATCCCTAGAGATGCTGCTGTGCCTCCATCCCTCACTGCAGGTGCTGGGAGCTGAGGATCTCAGCACGTCCTCAGCTGAGGCTCCCTAAGAGGAGCCCAGGCATGGCAGTGATGCTCCAGGGCCATGCTCTGCTCTGATCCTGACAGACTGCACCTGGGCAACGCTTTCCCAACAGAGCTGCTGCTAAAAATCAACAGTGAAGCTGCTGTTTGTGCAAGAGGAGTTTAAATGTCCTGTGAGATAAATAATATACATGCAAAGTAGATAAGAGACTAAAAGTGCATCCTCTTCCTTTGTTAGTCATTTGCTAATCAATGCCAAAGTCCTTGGGTAAAAAAGGCAGAAAGTTTTTATAAGCTCAAACTTCAGATACTGCTCAGAGCAGAAGTTTGGGACTCAGCAAGCTCAGAAATGTGGCTGAAATTGCAATGTAGCTCTTAACACCCAGTCTTTCAGTCCATTGCATGGCTCACTGGGGTCACAGTGACACAAAACTGCCATGATGACAAAAAAAAGCCTTGGCAGAATTTGGAGTTGGACTCAAGTCTGAGAGCTTCACACCTTGGATCACACTGATCACTTTGAACAAGGAGTTTTGGCCCTGGACCAGCAAACAAGGAATACTGAATTCCAGGGCTTCCAGACTACTCACAGCTCCTCACTGTCTCATTGCAAAACTTGTTTGGCAAGCAGAAGGGTGAGCAGGTCAGGGCTGGAGCTGCAGAGTGCGAGGGGAGCATTGCCAGGTCCTGGATCCACTGGATTGGTGTGCTCAGATCACCAAAGGACAGCTCACCTTGCTGGGATTCAGCAGAGCCAAGGAGAAATGTGCTGCTTTTCTCTCCTAAATGTGATGTAGGTGCTACACCTTGGGACCAGCAGCGTAGGTACCTGTGGGGTGTGGAGGTCCATGTACACCAGGCATGTGTGCCTGCTTCCTGTAGAGCTGGGCTCAGTTCACTGGGAAAATAGGTATGCTAATATTTATGTGGATTTTTGAGGTGTTGATTATTTTTCCTGATATGTGTCTTCAAGTTCAGAAATAAGATCACATTCCAAACTGACTCTGTTTCTTTAGAATGTGACTTAATTAAAAGAAAATACCATTATGAAACCATGGCTTCTTTCCTGCACCTGCCTTTCCTTCTAAAATGCTGTTTGCCTGCTCTGGGAAGCCCTTCTGAATCCCAGAAGGGCTTCCCCTACCTCTGGTGCTGCAGGTTGAGCTAATGATCAGCTCTTGTCACAGTGACTCAGCACAGCCCCTGCCTCGAGCTGCCGACACATGGCTCAGCCTGTCTGAGGGTGAACATCTACCCAGGGTACTGGAGCAGCCACAGACAGGCTCCCAGGGCTCCCCAAACCAACAGGAGTGGGCTGGCACAGGAAAAACTCAGAAGTAGAGCAGGAGCTAATCCAGGATGACACTGAAATGCAGGGGCTCATCAGGTTTATTAACTTCACAGAAAGCATTTTCCATGCAGCTCATTGTTCAGCTGGGAGCTCATTGCCATGGGAGCTTGAGGATCCCATCATTTGTGTGGGTAAATTCTTGAAAGGAAAATGCTGCAAAGTACAATGGTGTTATGTTTGGCTTAGAAGTGCCTGGAAATTCCCATCAGCAGAGGCCAGGGCAGTGTGGATAGGAAGGTAAGATCCCCTTTTTGCTGTACTCTCCCATGGGCACCTGCAGTTAGCCAGAAAGATGAGAAAGATGTGTCCTGACTGCTCAGTGCTGCTGCTGCATCCTGCTGATCTTTTGTTTGTGGGTTACTTTTCAGGAGACTGTTTCTGCTCTGATGAGAAATCCCCCAAAGTGTTAAACCTGGTTCCAGATTGATGGGAAAAAGTGGTGAGAGTATGGAGCAGGGGTGAGAATGGCTGCAGGAAAAGCTGAGTGAGGAGGTGCAAGTGTGCCTGCTACTGTGAGTGCCTGTGCTGCAGGACAGCGCTCGCAGCTCTGGCTCTTGCAGCAGTGCCAGGACAAACAAAATTCAGCAGTTCTTGTGCTAAAAGTAAGTAAAGGGCAGCCCAGTTCCCCAGAACTGTTGTCCATCAGTCCAGGCTCTCACCATTAACTGATCTGCCATGTGGGGGTATTGGGAGCAGATTTATTCACTAAACACTTCTTTGTGTCTTTTTATCTTTGTGTAGCCCTGCAGTTACAGCAGTGCTAAGAGGAGCTGAATTCACTTCTGTTCTACTTGGTAGCCTCCAGAGAAATGTTTACTGCTCCTGGCCGTTTACATCCTTGCAAGCCTACTAAAAGCATCTTTTCCTTGCAGAACTTTTATTGCAAGGGATGAGGTGCAAAAACTGAGAATCCAGCTTGACTATAAAAGTTCACATTGTCAGCCAAAAGGCTTCTTTTGAAAAGAGTACAGAGAAATACCAATGGGGAGTCAATGGGGGAGAAAAAGGAGTCATTAGGCCCAAGATTCAGAGTTTTATGGTTGCTTTTGAGAACTGCAGCACAACTGGAGGAGGTTTCCAAAGGAAACACTTACTTCAGTCCCAGTCTGAATGCCATCCTTTTGGCATGACTCCTGTGTGCTGGAACCAGAGCCCCCCTGTATGAATCCTAGGAAGCAGGAGAAACCTTCTGCATGGCACAGAAACTACTCAGGAACAAAGGAAATGGAAAAGTAATATTTACATTATGCCCTTGAAGCCTTGGTTTCAGAAACTAACTTTTCCATAAGGTAGTTCTTGGAGTTAGACCTGCAGGGTTCCTGGATGGAAAATATAAAAAGGGTCTGGGAAAGGAAAAAGTCTGTTGAATAAAAATTGTATCAAGCAACTTGCATTTCCATACTGAACTGCTTTCATTAGGCAATCTAGGATTAACAAAGGAATCCAAAATTTCAAATGGATTAGGGAGTCTTTGGATATAATGCCTATATAATAGGTTTTACCAGTGAATGGGATGGTCTAAATAATTTAATTGATAAGGCCTTTCATATTTTATATTCTGCTGATGCTACAGGTGCCATCACATTCTTTTTCATTTTTGTTATTTTACCCAAACAGCTCTGAATATTGAGCAGTACGGTTCTTCTAAAATGGAATCCGCTGGGGAGCTAAGCAAAACAGGCATCATAATCGGTGAAGTGCAGTTCTGTTTATTTAAAGCCTCAGGAGGTATCTAAAAATCAGAGCTCATTTCAGAATCACAGCACAAGATGCTGTCTGCTTTATCAAGCGGTCTCCCCCTTTCCTTACTCTGATTACTTTGAATGCACAGAAATAAGGGATCAATTTAGACCCTCCATCCTCATCCCCAGAGAATTTTCAGATGTTAAAAAACCCTGTTATGAGATAGCAGTGATCCTCTTGAACCCAACTATTGGTGGGACCTTGCATTTGAGCTGACTGAGTGGGCAAACCTCAAAAGATTTGTGAGCACATTTCCTCGAATGACAGCTCCAGAACTTAATGTTTTAACAAAATTGGTTTAGGGAACTGCAAAGAGTGGGTTGCTCCTCACCCTGCCCGTACTCGTGTCCTCCAGCTAAACTGGAAGACAGTATTTTTAAAATGAGGATATCTGGTGGAGCTGGTACATGAATTAGAAGCAGAGTTTCATAAATATGAAGGTTTCAGCTCAGGTTTTAGGCAAAAGTTCACATCAATTCTCATTCTGTTCTCGTTATTTCACACCAGTGTGCTCAGAGCTAGCAGATCATCTGCTGCCAGCTGAGCCATATTGGCACTGACAGAAGGCACAGTAAGCTCAGAGTAAATAAGTGAATGATCTGAAATAGAACAAAAAAACATAAGAAATTCTAATAAGTGAAATAGGCACAGTTTGAAGTGCAGATCTGTTCCCTTCACTTGATAAACTAAGAGTTTAATGGGCTTGCTATTGCAAATCCTTTCTCATGTAAGTAATTCTTACTCAAGCAGTTTCTCTGACTGCCAGCCAGAAGGAGAATTAATTTATCTGAGTAAAATTTTCAAGATCTGGACAAGACAGTCATTGATTTACAATATGAAATTTCTGTGTCATTAAAAAATGAACAGAACGTTTGGGAGGCCTTAATGACTTGGACTTGATCCTGGAGGTCTCTTCCAACCTAATGATTCTGATTCTGGCTAAAAAAAGTGCATGCTTGCCTGGAGCCAGGCTCCAAGGCCTGTAGCAGCTGTGAAGAACAAGGAGAGCACAGAGTCCTGGCTGCCCAGAGGGGCTGTTTGTTTGTTTGTGTTATGGGCAAGCCCTGAGCCCTTGGCTTGGAGCCTTCTCTGGCTGAATGCCCCAGGCAGGAGCTGGACTGATGCTTTCCTATGAAACAGTCCAGCAAGTGCAGAGCCAGGTGTTTTTTTGTTCACAAATAATCCCTCTCTTCAAATGCCTTGTACTGTTGGACATTAATCTTTACGAATTGCAGTTTTTTGGTACCCTCTGTGAGAATCCCTGGTCCTGCAGTGCGGGGAGCGCTGGCAGAAGCTCCAGGAGTGCTCAGGTCAGGCTCAGGCAGCACAGCCTGCTCTCCCCTGGCACCTCTGCAGTCAGGGATCGTGATTGTGCCACCAGCCGTGGAGCTGCAGCCAGCACCACTCACTCATTTCTGAAAATCTTGACTAATTTATGCTTTAGCTGCCTCTGTGTGAAACAAAGATTTGATGTGTGTTCTAGACAGACTTGGAGCTTGCACCACGGGCAGCAGAGTTCAGCACAGACTTCCTTGGGATTTTTCTTGAGGAAATTATTGCAGCTGTGGTAGGAAAGACCTGGAAGAACTTTATGCAAATTGTTGATTTCTACTGATTTTCTAGTTGTTTCCCACATTTGCATTTCTAATCTGTGAGATGCCAGAAAACACCTCTGCTCTCTAAGTGATGCACTGACAGTTTTTATTTCCTTTAATTATACTTGCAGGAACAGTACCAGAAGGGCAAGCATTTACTATAAATAACCTGTAGTTCTTACAACTAAGCAAAATCTTTTCTTCACATTTATGTCCAGCAGCCATGGCAGGGAGAGAACATTCCTCACCCCTGAGTCATGGCCATTGCACTGATTTCTCTTCCTGAGCAGCACTGATCTGAAGCAGTGAAAGGCCCTGTTTGTGCACCAGCTCTATCACCAAGTCCTCCAGGGCTGTCTTTAGAGGCCTTACAGTGATTTCCCCATGATGAACCCCTGAAGATCTGAAATTTCCAGCTGAGAGGGAGGCAGTCTTGATCTGCAAGTGGCTTGGGAATATCTGTACTAAGGAAATCAACCTCCTTTTGTCCTGTTAGGGGAGAAGATGGGTACAGTCATCCTGGCTTGGCCATGAATCATCTAATGAAGCTTCATTTGCTACCCAAAGCAAACCCTCTGCACTTGCAGCCCTTCATTTTATTATCACAGCACTGACAGTAAAAGAAAAGGGTTTTTTCCCCTCTCATTTAATACCAGGCCTTCTGTTGTTTAACTGTTTTGTTTCCCTCTGGCTCTGACAGTCTTCTAAGCAACAGTTGCTTCTCTTATGAAACAATTTGAGTTAATGTGGGTAATTGTGATAGTTATGGCCTTTCCTTTTTGATATAGCAATTATTCAACCTGTAGGGTTTTTACTGAGTCAAGCAATGTTGGTAAAATTAAGTTGTCATAAGGCTGATGCTTCTGGAACCATTTGCTACTGTAAGGCCAAATCCAAACATCTCTACTGTTACTCAAAACAAACGTTGGGTAACCTAGAATGGGAAATTCCCTGTGCCTTGTACATGATCAGGTTGTCCCTCCCACATCACCTCATCCCTGTGGTACCTGCAGCGGGGTCACACATGTTATAAAGAGTTTGATCCTTTGACTGATGTTTTGGCATCTTTGACTCTCTGGTGGAGAGTATGGTGGGGTTTTATAGGTCATGTAGTTCTTAAACTACAACTTAAGCACTTTTTAAGTAAAACCCACTATCAAAATCATAGTTTCCATATAAATGCTGAGGGTGTCTGTTAAGGACATATTCTCCCTTCAGCCCTTCATGCTTCACCTCTGCCCCAGTGCTGTTTTCCAGCTGGATCTGAGCACAGGAGTGTTCCAGCAGCTCAGTGAGCCTCGGGCATCCCTGAGCATCGTGGCAATGTGCTGGTGGTGTCTGACACCTGGGCAGTCCTGGGGACATCAGCAAAGTCAATGAGCTGGTAAGCAGATGTCCCCCTGAGCAGGTGAGGTGTCCAGGCCACCAGCAGGCAGCAGAAACAGATTGAGGGTGCCCAAGGGGCAGAATTCAGGTTTCCCATTAGATGGGGTAAGTTTTCATTCCTCTTGGCTGTGGCAAACTTGGTAAGAAATGTATTTACTTAAGAGCAGCAGTGCATATTCCCAGAATTTCTGCACTGTGAAAGGCTGGAGCAGACAGTGTCCCACAGCCCTGTGTGTCCCTGTTCCTGCTCTCAGGGCTCCCACTGTGGCACAGCTCAGTTCCTGGGGGAGCACAGCTCTCCCAGCTGGCACTGGCAGCTCTCTGGGTCCCTGTCCCAACCTGGGCAGAGCCCTGGCAGCCTCCTCAGCTGGAACACCCAGACACCTCAGGGTCCCCACTCCTACCCTGAGGTGCCTTGTAAGCTAATGCTCTTCTGGGATGGGCATTGATTCTCCACACAGCTTTTATCTGGGTAAGAGACTAAAAAAATACATCTGCTGTCTGTTGCTGTCATTGACCAGTCACCAACAAAAGGTGTCTGTCTGATGACAGTGCCCTGCTCTGAGATGGTAAAAGACAATCTCATTTAAGGTAGGGCAGGGTTTATTAACAGAAATCATTATTGATGAAAAAGAAAAGATTAGTTGAGAAAGAATTCTGACCTGCACAGCCTTATCTTATCTTTGTCTCTTTTTTCCTTGATATTTTTTGCTCCAAGAGTAAAAATGTTAATATAAGCCCTACATTTTTGCATGCATGCATATTCAGGGTTGTAAATGAAAGGAGGTTGACAGTTTTGCATTTAGTAACTTCACACCCACACACCTCTTTTCTTTCTGATGCTGACACTTCAGCCTTTTAAACAGCTCCCAGGAGCAGTCCTGGGGTGCAGACAAGTGAGATCTAAGGAGGGAACCTGGATCTGCTACTGTTTGCACATGGCACCTGGAAGGGGCTTTGAAGAAGGGCCCTTTCCTAAAGGAGTAGCTCAGAAATTGTTTCTCATTAGCTCAGGAGGAAGCCTGAAGCCAGTTTAAAGGAGAGACTAAGTGTGTCAAGTTGTCCAAGATCTTGTTAAGCCTGGGGAGAGCAGGTGAAGTCCTGTAGTGACACTAAAGGTGAGCTGGGCTCTGCTGCTGCCCACAGGGCAGGACACTGGCCTGGCTCCAGAGGGACTGCAGGTCAGTTCCAGCTCACAGGGGCTCCTCTTGGCCTTTGCCTGGCAGTTTCCATGGACACGAGGTGGATTTTGGATGCGCTCTGACCTGGATCAGCAGCAGGGCTAGGGTGACCTTTGGTTCCACCCAAACCCCTTCTCTGGCAGGGTGCTCCCCTTGCAGGGGGGAGCAGAGGGGAGCTCCTGCCTCCCAAACAGGCTGCCTGCCCTGCCAGGGTGGCACCAGAGACTGCACTTGACATTCCCTGACTTCACTGGCTCCCTCATTGCTTCCATTTCATAAAAAGCTTGTTGGTCCTTACTACAACTGGCTTCTCATTTCCTTTCTTCTTGTCACTTCCCCTCTTTTAATATCCACTCCTCTCAATATTTTATTTATTATATTTCTCCTTTTCCTCCCCCTCTAGAATTTATTACATCCGTCTCTTTGCCCGCAGAAGGGACAGATTTACTTCCCATCAAACCCTCCCTCCCGTTCCCAGCATCCCTACAAGCCTGCTTCCAAGCCTGCTGGAACCAATGGCAAGTGTGTGACTATAAAAGTAACAAATTCCACATTTTGGAACAAAAGGAGTGGGTTTTTAAAACGTTTTTCTTCTCCCACTTGGTTCAGAGGACACCCTGGCTTGGAAGGGCTTTTCTTTTCCAAACACTCTGCTCAAAATAGGCATTTGTTATAAAAAAAGCAATTTTCAATTTGAAGTGGGGGTGGTGGGCATACATATTCAACTCAACTCATATACATTTTGGGTAATTTAAAATTTCCATAAGTAAGAAGTCTGTGTAGTGTAAACCCCAGTGATCCCTAGCCATTCACAGCAGAGCACATGGGTACATGAGTATTGTAATAAGTCAGCCGAGACTCCATTTCCTTCATGTGGGAAAAGCCCATTCTTTATTCACATCACTTATTTTATACAGTTTTCACAGACCTCGTGTGCAACACCCATTGGCTGGTAGTTTTCTTACTACGTTTTTTGGTCAGAAGGTGATTTGTGTGTCCGTGCTAAGATTCAGGTTGTTTACATTTTTTCTTTATGGGTTCTCATGGAACAGATTGTTTACACAGATGCACTTATTTTTCAACCCAAGAATAGGTTGTTGTGTTAACGAACCTTTCATACCAAGATTGTTTTCACATGGGAACTTGCAAATTGCTTAACTACATTTAGAAGAGATGACAGGCTAGCTATTAATTTAATAGAGCAGGCCTGATTTTATGAGGCCTTTCTTTTATAATTCTACCTGTCACAACACGAGCTCTGTTTAAATTAGCAGCACTGTGTGTTTGCCTCTGGGAAATAAGTCCCAGGTAAAAGGATCTGCTTGAATTGTCTTTGCAAAGCCTTTGGATGAACTGCTTAGGAATGTGATCATCTCTGCCAAAAAGGAGCTGTATCATTTAAGCACTGTCATTTTTATTTCAAAGTCAGTTTGTTAAAAGATATGTGAAAGTAGGCAAAAAGTGTGCTGCTTGCTAGAAAGGGTGTGCAAGGTCTGAGAGTCTGACTGGGGCTGGGACACTTAGCTTTTGCTATTCTCTTCAAGGGGCCAAAGAAAGGAGTCATGGGAAAATACACTGATAAAAATAAGGCTGGAAACCAAGCAGAGAATTACTAAAGGAGAAAGTCAGAGAGAGAGACTGAATTAATAAAGAACAGAAAGAGGGAAAGAAAGCAAGCAGGATAATATAAAATATGGTATAGGAAGTATATTATAGATCAGACAGCCATTCATCACATCTGAGTGGATTATTCTTAACTAAGTACATATGGGCAAAGTATTAATTTAAATTTTTTTTCATGTAGAAAATTACTTGGAAAGAGGAGTGTTGGGAAAGAATTAATTAACAGTGAGGAAGGTATCTTGCTGGAGGTTGAACCCCCTGACAGAGTTGTGCATGGGTGAGCCAGGTGAATGCAGACATTATTAATGAGGATTCAGTTGAGATGAATTTTCTGTCTTCTTTCTTCGTAATCTTAAAACATGCATTAATTTCCCTCAGAGGAAATAAATTTTCTCCAAAACTGTATATTTTCTCCCTGTGCACATATGTATCTTTTTCCTTCTGGTCTGGAATATAGTTTTGCACAGGAAATTTTAAACCATCTTTTATACCAGCAAGACCATTGCATAGTTTTCTCCCACCAAAAAAAAACCACAAACCCTTGCAAATCCTTTATCTGACTTTCCAGTAATGAATTAATTTGTTTACCTGCAGACCAGTTGTTCATTTTGAGTGAGAGTTCTCCTTTCCAACACAACACCCCTGGGACTCGAGTTTAGTGGCAGAATTGCTGAAAAGAGACGTTTGCAGAATTCTTTGCAGCTCAGTAGCAGAGCTGAGGGAGTGTTTGACCCCTCAGTGGGGTTTGCTGCTCTCATCCTCTGCTGTCTCTGGGAGCTGCTGATGGCAGAGGGTTTTCACTAGTTCATCCTGCTTGATTTCTTTTTCCTACCAAGCTTAACAAAGATGTTCCCTAAAGTTTCTAACTTCACCTCAGCTGTAGAAGTAACCGCAGATATTTTGGGGGTGTTTTGTGAGGAAATGCACACCTTTCAGATTTGTTTCAGCTTGAAGATGATTTGAAGGTACATGTTAAAATTGTCCTGAACTTTTTGACACCAAGAAGAAAAGCATCAGCATGAGTGAAAAATATTTGAGATTGTCAAGTGGTGTGAAATATGAGAGTAGAGGATTAGCACAGAGGCTGTTTCCTCCAGCCTAAATTAAGTATTCAGTCAAACCTTCCCCATGAACCGAGTCATACTTGATGGAAACGACCCATTTATAACAGTTTTACCAAGGGCTAGCTCATGACAGCTGAGAATTTGGGCTTTTTTGGTGATTTTTGTCTCAACATTTGCAGCTTGTGATAAAAAAGTTTTAAAGCCTTAAGGAAAGTTCCTCTTATTTGGTATCTGTTGGGAAGGAGCAGCCACAGAGCCAGGTCAGCTCGTGATGCCCCAGAGTGCCCAAGATCAGCTTCTCCCTGGCTAAAGCTTGCAGTGGAGGCAGGCTCTGTGTCTCAGGTCTGCAGCCTGGTTCCAGAGCTCTGCACACTCCTGGTCTGAGTGAGGGGAGAGGGGATGGAAGGAAGCAAACGTGGATGAGCCCCAGGGCTCTGTGTGGGAGCAGTGGAACCCGCAGGTTGTACCCAGCACGTCAAAGCCACCCTGTGCTGCATCACTGGGGCAGCACAGCCAGCCCCTCTGCAGGTCTGTGCTGCTGCCAGCACGGGTGACATCTCCCTGGTCCTTGGCATGGCCACAGAAACGATGTTCCAGCAGCCTGTAGAATTCATGGTATTTTCAGAGCCCAGAGTGCTCCTGTCTGACTTTGGTCTGACCTATTGAGCTGAACAAGTCTAGCCCTAAGAGCAGGGATGACAGATGCTAGACTCAATGTAAAGTTTTAAGTGCATTTGGTTCAGATTGTTTTTATGAGACTTGAAAATACTTTTCATCTCTGTACTAGAATTACTTTTCCATATCAGCAGATGAGTTTACCTGAAACTGCTTTTTGTTCCCAAAGCTGATTTTCTGAGTCACCATTGCCCAGGATGTGAGTTGTCCAAACTCTGTCCTTATCTCCCTTTCAGGAAATGGTGTAGAACCTGCAGCATCTTATCAGAGACTCGATTTTGTGAAAGCAGCAGTTGCTTTTGTGCCTTCTCAGAATTGGGGTCCAAGTACTGAGGTTAAATGAAAACATTGCATTAGCATTTCTCATCGGGATGTGAGTGCTCAGAGACACTCAGCCTTCATCACATTCCTACATTCCTGTTCAGGGCACACGTTTGGGATTGGCACTGGTGGATGTTACACCAGCCCAGCTAAAGGTGGTAATTTATTAATGCTGATTTGCTTGTTTAAATGAGGCAAGTTTTTTTCTCTGTGAATGTCATCTGACTCTTGTTTGTTGCTGTTTGAGTTCTGCTGTCTGTTTTCAGCCCATTTGCTTGGTAGGAACCATCACTGGTGCTGCATTCCCATTCCCACTCAAACCTTTACTTGAGCTTTATGTTTCTCCCAGCCATTCCCAAGAAAGAGCAAAATGCATCTCTTGCAGGAAAGAATATGAGGAAGTTGTTGAACCAGAACAAGCAGCATCATCATGGCCTGGTAGTTCCTGGGGCATTCACTCAGGTTTATTTGAGGTTTCACCTGCCATGACAACTGATCTTTACTCTTGATGTTGCTTCCTGCCTAGCCTATACTGTGCAGCTAAGGGTAACCTTACATGTTGGATTATACCTTTTTCTGACCCAAAGACGGGGCTTCTGAGAGGCATTTTAAAAATTTTTTATTCCATTTTCAGTCTCATATGAAGGGTGAGATGGTACAGATGTTACAATTCATGCCATCACAATCAAAAGCCAAACTATTTCCTAATTACAATACATTATAAGCATTTCTTGGCCTATCAGCTTTTGCCACACAATGCTGCTAATGCCTTAAAGCCAATCATCTAAAATTACCCCTCGTGGGTCCTACTACAATGCATATTTCATAGTTCTATTTCTCCAAAGTATCTAGTCTATTTGCAAGGCCATAATTTGAAACTTGTTTCTAGTTCCATTTCTCTCTCAACAATGTCTGTCCTATTCCATGGCCTTTCTAAGTCAACATATCTTATCTCAGAGTTTGCATACAGATGCACAAGACTATGTAAGCCTTCTGTCAGGCTTTGAGAATTCTCTACAAATCCATTTCCCACATTACCCACATTTTCAAGGTGGAAGAGTGAAATGTAGCTGAAGGAAGGTCCTTATATCATGACCAGACAATCTGAGGGTGATCAGGGCTGCCCACCAAGTGAATGCTTCAATGTGGTGTCAGAGCAAGGGTGCAGTGAGCAGGGTCTATGAAGGTTTTGATGTAGAAAGAAGGGGAATTTTGTTTATTCCAGCTGAAGCCTGCAAACCAGGTAATTTTAGGCCCTGTTCAGGATGACCCTCATGGCAGGCAGATATTTTGAAGTCTGTGTCATGGGCACGTTGCTGTCTGGCTCACAGGGAGCAGGGGAAGCAGCATGTGGAGTGAGGACCAACTTCCCTCCCTTTTGCACAGTTTCACAGGAAGGATATTACAGTGCTGCTGGCTGATTCATTGTGCTTGTTCTCAGAAAGCCACGTGGATGGTAGCACTTCTCCAGTCTCATCTGAGCCACTGCACACAATAAATTACTGTCAGTCTGTGGTACATCTGCATTTGGAGCTCTTGGACCTCTGAATATTGATAACACTCAGTGTAATAAATGATCAGTTAATGTGAGGCCAGAACAAAATCAGCTTTCCAAATCTCAGTTCTGACCAAATTATCTTAGTCCTAAGTACCCAGGGAGTGCATTAAGCACTGAACTTGGTGCAGCCTTGTTCTGGGGCTGGGAAGGCTGAATGCTCTGTATGGGAAAGGTGGACGAGGGGAGGGATCATCCCTGTTCTGCAGCCTGGAGTGGGATGCCCAGGAGAGAGAAGGCCAGGGTGATGCTGCAGGTGGTGCTGTGGATGGGGCACAGTGAGGCATCCTGAAGGTGTTGGGTCCCCCCATATTCTGCTTTTGCCAAGCAGCCTTGGAAACTGTGTGGTCCACTTAGTGCTAAGTTGTGGTTGTCAAGACAGCCACGACACTCAGAGTGCTTTAATAAAAACATCTGAAGACTTCAAGTATCAGCACCTTGTTATCTAAAAGTCTTTCATACCTTTTCTCTGTAGTCTCCCACAGGCAGCTCCACACAGCTCTGGCTCTTTCTCTCTTCCTTCTGCAGTTCCAGCTCACTCCTTCCTGTCCCTAGCACAGCCACCTAACCCTGTCTGTCCCTTACATAGCCTCCTGTCCCCTCCTCCTCTCAGCATAACCAGCAGACTCCAACTCATGCTCTACCTGCTAACTCACTCTTTATCACACCCATAGCTGGGAGGGCAAGGCTGTTCCCACTCTTGGATAATTAACACAGCTGCAATATATCAAGAGAAAGATTGCCTTCAGCACTGTCTCCCCACAATCATTCTTTATTAAAAACAACATATGCTTATCAAGCCCTTCCTGTGTCACTGCTTTGAATATGTTGTGGTTACAGTAACCAGTCATGCACTTTTCTGAGCCATTAACTTGTAAAAGCATTTTCTTTTTACATCAAGAAGTGATAAGGGCTAAGTTGCAACCTCCTTGAAAGTGCTTTCCTGTGAGGAAGGTTCTCCTGTGTATCACATAATGCCTGTGCTCTTCTAGGTCAGTCTCTTCAGAAGTAACTCTGGGAATCTGTCCTTGTTTACCTTGGTGATAGCCAAAAGTGGTTGCAGTTCTGTGCATTGAGCCTCTGGACACATCTTGAACCTTCTGGGTGGGACCAGGAGAAGGCATGGCCAGGGCAGAGCTTGTCTGGGAACCTGCTGTGTGGGTTAAAATTCTGCTTTTTCTTACCATGATTAATTTTTTCAAGGAAAAAGTTGATAAAGCCCTGGAGATCTTCCTTACAATTGGGTTACAATAGTTACTGCAAATCTCCCACTTGACTATAAAAAAACTGCTCTGCTCTTAATTGGGAAATGTGCTCCAAGTGCATAAGGGGCAACATTTCAAACTTGCTGGGATCTGAAAGGCATCAGGAGAAATCATTAAATGAAACAGATGTTTTCCATCTGACAGTCAGTCCAAGGATAGTGGTCAGACACTTGAATGGAAGTTAATGAAGCACTGAGCAGTGCTTTCCTCTGCTCCTGGCTCTGCTCACAGCCTCCCCCAGCATGGGGCATCCCATGGCCAAGGTCACTGGGGCTGTCTGCATGTGGCAGTGGCCCCAGCCCAGAGCCTGCTCACAGCAGCATTCCCACACTGTCAGAAGGCTCTGCTCCACCCAGGACAGTTCTTCTGACCTGCAGTGATGTTTTCCCTACAAAGTCCTTGCAGCATTTGGGTAGCTGGTGTTGTCCTCAGCGCAGGAGGGTGGAGACTCCTGCTTCAGAGAGAGGAAACCTCTTCCTTTCCTCATGCTTCTGTTGTGGTGGGGAGGCTGGGAGCAGAGCTGGGCTCATCCCACACCAGTGCAGGGGATGTAGAGGTAGGGGCAAAGGTGGGAGCAGCCCCCACATGGGAGCTGGCTGGCAGGAGGGACCAGGATTTTGGGTGGAGAGGGTCACTACAATCACTCCTGGCAGTATTGGGTCTGAAGATGAGTCAGGCAGAGGGACATGGGGACTCAATCAGGTTCTCCACAGGTGCAATCACATGTTAAGTCAAAAGGCAGTGAAATAAAAAGGGAAATTTTGGGCAGATTCTTGGTAACGATGCCTGTTCCTAAGTCCTTACAGCTTTGAGGGTCACTAAAAATGCTGATACTTTGCCTTCACAGTCATAAAAATAAAAATAATCTTTTCCCAACAAAAGGCTAGGCAGTAAAGCAGATGGAATCAAGAAGTATTACAGCTCAGTGTTAGCCAGAAGGAACAGCTGAGACTAATCAGCTTTCATTTAAAAGTACAGCATTCCCACTAAGCTCTTGTTGCTGCTGGCTTTATATTCTTATTCCTATTAATCACTGCTATCATGAATCTGAATGGATGACAGCTCTAAGATGATCTTTGGGGAACCAGGATCAGGGATGCTCTGGATGAGGTACTGTATGAAGACATCTGCAAAACAGGGCTGTTCATCCATAAGGATAAACAAAGACTTCACAAAAATAGGTTTCAGGAGAGAAAGCTGGAAGATGGATGTATCCAGAAGAAAAGCTAGAAGATTTGATTTCTAAAATTTCTGAGAAAAGACTATGAAAATACTACTATTATGGCTAAAAAACCACCCATTTCAAAATGGCAGTTTCAGTCTGTTGTATAATAGCCTAAATGTAGCATTTTAAGAGCATCAGGTGATGATTTCTAATATTTTGTGTTGTGAAAAGATACAGGATTTTGGTGTTTTTCATACTGATTTCAAATAACAGGTTTTGTATTCCTGGTGTTTCCCATGGGACTAAATTTGGTTTTATTGGCTGTAGTGATACCTTATCATGATGCAAAAAGAGGTGAATGAGTTTTGGGGAGCAGCTGGGCTCCAGAGAAGCCTGTGGAGGGCTGGCAGGGCTCAGGGCAGCCAGGCCAGGCTGTGCCCATCTGGGGATGGCACAGCAGGGACAGCCCTGTGCTGGGTAAGTGCAGAACTTGGGAAAGGCTGGGCAGAGCTTTTGTACTGTGTGTAGGACAAGAGATTTGGGCAAGTTCTGTGTCCCCAGATGTGGTTGTCAAGACGGCCACAACACTCAGAGTTCTTCATTAAAAACTTCTGAAGGCTTCAAGTATCAGCACCTTGTTATCTAAAAGTCTCTCATACCTTTTCTCTGTTGCAATCCCATGGGCAGCTCCACACAGCTCTCAGGGTCTGTTAATTTATGCCAGCAGCTAGTCTGTAGACTCAATACCTCAGCTCTTCTTTTCTCTTCCTTCTGCAGTTCTGGCTTGCTCCTTCCTGTCCCTAGCACAGCCACCTAACCCTGTCTATCCCTCATACAGCATCTTACCCTTTCTGTCCCTCACACAACCTCCTGTCCCTTCCTCCTCTCAGCACAGCCAACAAACTCCAACTCACTCCCTACCTGCTAACTCACTCTTTATCACACCCATAGCTGGGAGGGCAAGGCTGTTCTCACTCTTGGATAATTAACACAGCTGCAATATATCAAGGGCAAGATTGCCTTTAGCACTGTCTCTGTCTCCCCACAGTCTGACTCCCCACAGGAATTGTTTAAATTCCTGAGATAGACAGGAATATGTATTTTGTGCAGTTGCTGTATTGATCCCCTGCTCAGCCCATTAGTGGTGACAGTGAGGAGTAGGAACTCCTGCAGGCTGTACAGAAAGTGGTACTGGGTATTTCACTTTCAAAGCCCATGGAAAGATTTTGCCATGGGAGGAAACGCCCAAAAATTCAGAGAGGATCCTTTTTTTTTTTTTTTTTTGAGCAGTCATATTCCCTTTAAAAGGACATTCTTGAAATCCATTGTAAATTCTTGCTTTTGGTCAGCATTCAGAATATTTCTAGTTTTCCCTGGTCTTACTCAAATCTGGAGCAGAGAAATACTTAACTGAGTTTGTAGGGAAGTTTGTGAAAGTGATCACTGGAAAATCTGTAAAAAACAAGATAGATCTCATCTCTTCTAGGAAGAAGCCACTTAACAGTGAAAGAAATCAAACCACAAATAAAGGTTCTTAAGTTTTGAAAGAGGAAACCTTAAAAGAGCAGTGTCAATATAATAATACAATAAAAATAGGTCATGCCACTTAGTCTGAAAGAGGCCATGGTTTCAAAAAATCAGTGCTTCTAATTTGTGTATTTCTTGTGGGTTTTATGATTCAACACCCACATTACCTAATTATATACACCTCAAATCAAAACTGAAGAATAGCTTGCTTATTAAAATCTGTCATTGCTGTTAGAAAACATGTCACTGCCACACATTTTGTTTCTGGCTTGCCTCGTCACCAGCGCTGCCACCTCAACACCCTGCTTGCCCCTTTTACCAGGTCTGTTCCTGTGTAGGTGGGGATGGGGAGAGCAGCCCTGGCTGGATCCCCCTGCAGAGCATTCAGCAGAACTGAACGGGGAGTGGCACCGAGATCCACATCTCTGCCACTTCTCTGATCTGCTTTCTTTGCAGCCATTAATTACCTGTTAGCTCACTTCTCAAAGGCGTTTTTTCTGCTGCTATCTTTCATCTTTTCCCCTTGTTCTTATGCATTCTCTTTCATAGTTGTCATGGAGGAATATTGGGATGGAAAACTTTTATCTCCTCCAATATTGGATTTTGCTTCACGATGTTATTGCTGTGTCTGCAACAACCTAATTTCCGCCTCCCCTGTACATACCTTTATTGCTGAGTTATTACCCAGGTAAATTTTCTCTCTTGTCACTCTGCTGTTTGACACAAGGTGATTAGTTTAATAACAGGTTATTTTTCAGAAGCTCCCTGGAAAGGCTGATGGACAAAGGTGCCTCCCACATGTAGTGCAGTGTAGCTTTATTATAACTGCATTTCACTCCTTGGCACTTGTGATGAACTGTGGATACAATTCCTCAGGTTGAGATATATTGGCAAGAAGAAGAAATAGCAACAAAGAAGCAAAGAGGCTATTCCTTAAAGCTGAGCAAATACAGACAAAAAATGCTAATATTCACTTGATTTAAAAAATAAATTAGCTTTAGCTGTTTTTTCATCCCCTTTGGCATTTATTTTCCAGAACTCTGCATCCCATCAGATTATACTAGTGTAAGTGTTCTCAGAAAGCTCATTTTTAGCTAGTATACTGAATTATTTGTATGACCCCAAGGGATCAGTTCCTTGTAATTACACAAATAAAGTACTTGACTTACTTGTAGCTACACACTGTAACTGGGGCAGTGGGCAACTGGTGATGCACATTAGCTGTGTTTTACTGGGATGGTGATCACCAGCAGTTCCTCCCTCTGATTTCCCTTCCAACACACCAGGGACTCATTTTGTCAAGGGATGGAGAAGCTTTCTAGTGCAGTGCCTAACTGATTTTTAAAACCATGGTAGCACCTTGCTGCTAGTGCAGCCCAGTTTCCTTCTGATGCCAGCCAGGCTGGTGCCAGCAGTTTGCCATTGCCAAGAGCTCAGTTCATGCAGCCAGCACCAGGGTGGAAAAAGCTTTATCAGGTAAAAATACCCTAAAGGTTTCACTGTCCTCTTGGCCTCTGCAGTCAGGCAGTGCAGGTAGAGGCACCAAGGTGTTGTAGAGGAACCTCTCCCTCCAGAAAGCAGTAATAGAGTAGTAATAAAACAGTAATAAAGCAGTAATAAAACAGTAATAAAGCTACAGAAGAGTCGGTCTGAAGATGCCACAGAATCATCACACAATCACAGGATGGCCTTGGTTGGAAGGGAGCTCGCAGATCATCTTGTTCCAGCCCCTCCAAGGCAGGGACACCTTCCACCAGTCCAGGCTGCTCCCTCCAAGCCCCGTCCAGCCTGGCCTTGAGCACCTCCAGGGATGGGGTATGCCCTGCTGTCCTTGGTGTGTAGCTTTCCTCAGAAGGCAGTGCAGCTGCTCCAGTTGGAACCTGTGGTAAACAGGAACAAGCTGTGAGTGTAAATACAGCAGCAGTCTCCTCCTCTTTGCTGGGATGAATGCTGCCCTCCTGCAGGCAGGACCTTGGGCCCTCAGCAGCTGCTCCTGAACCTTTTAACTCTGGGAAAGGCAGATGTGACCACGGTCCTTGTGAAACTTGAAACTGGACACTCCTCTGCTAGTCCTAGCTAAATCCTGCTGCATCTTCTGATTGTGAAAAGTTGAACAGAAAGACAAAATACAGGTTTACCAATGTAGCAGCAGGTGGTAAGGACAGTATAAGTACTGGGGCTATTTCAGGGCATTTTACAGGTTTAAAAACCAATAAATCAAGAGCCTCAAAACTCATCTTGCCCTCAATATGCAGGAGAGCTTGGTGGAGTCAGCAGAGACAGAAAAAGTCTGTACTAAAAACAGTAGTGGTGCAAGAAGTGTTCTGGGGTTTTAATCCATGCTGGGCAATAAATTCCTCATTAGCCTTGGGCAAAACATGTAAGAAGTGGGTTTTCATTTCCTTCTTTGTGAAAATGCTCATGTGGGAATAACATCTGAACTCTGGGAGGTGCTGCTGGCAGACAAGTTCTGTTTCTGAAACCAAGGAGCAAACACAGGGAGCCAAGCATCATGATGAACCAGGAAAACACGTTCCTGAAGCACTGCAGCACTTCCAGGAGTTCACTCTGAGTGCTGAAGTTGCTGCTGAATCTGAAATGCACTTCAGCTCGAAGGATTTACTTTTTAAATACAATTTTGAACGTTGCATCATTGCTGCCTGTCTCTGCCCTGCTCTGCTCCCCTGATTTCCTGCTGCCTCTGATGAATATTTTTCAGTCTTATATTTATTTTTTTATCTGAAGTTTCTTAGGGCAAGTAGATCCTTCTTGCATGCCTGGGATATGCCCAGCATACCCAGAAAACTAAAAGTAAACGAACAACAAGAATATTGTAAAGGTCTCTGACAATGAAAGGCTGATTTATTTATGTGCTGTGGTAGAAGGTAGCCCAGTAATGGATTGACTTACAAAGGGATAATAAAACCAACTTAATTTAAATACTTTTTTTTTATAGCAGTGACAATGGAAATTGGGGGGTTTAAAGGGTTTAAACCTGTTGTGCTTTGCATCTCTCTGTGTGCCTGTATTGTAAGAGTAGATTATTAGTAAATCACTGATCCATATGCATATTTCAGAGGTATCATATTAAAACCCCAATGATGAACTAGTCTATACACCATTCAATTCTTAGGTTATAAGCCTTTTTTAATATAAATTACATGAAATATTTAAAAATATATAAATAATTTTCCTGTCTGCAGAAGTAATTCAGCCCTTTGCATTCTTGCATCACACTGACTGCAGCTGCTGGGAGCAGGAAAGGTGAATTTCTTAAAAGACTATTTTTTTTATGCACACTTCAATATGTAAATGTGATTACACTCAGATATTATTTAGTAGTCCTCATTCTCACAATGGAGTGAAAACATTCATTACTTCTAACAGGTGTAATCACTCTTGACTGAGAAAGTAGGAGATTGCACATGGTGCTTGGCTCATTTCAGTATGTTCAGCTTCCCAGAGTGTCCCCTGAGCAGTGAGTCTGTCCCAAGCCACTCTGGCAAATGCCAGGCTTGAATTTGGCAGCTGCAGTGTCCTGACCCCAAAGGGTGCTGGCTAATTTGAAAGGTCAGACCAGGTGCTGTCCACAGCAGAAGATCGCATCTAGACCATCACTTGGCACAGCTATTTTGTCTTTTTTCAATAATGATCAGGTTTCAGTGACAACAGTGAGCTCCAATGCTTTGGTTTGTTCGAGACAGTTTTGTGAAAAACCTGCAGCAGCCCAGGGAGCAACACCTATTAATGAGGTGGCTGCACTTCCCATTACCAGATACTGTTTTAATTTACTCTGTACTTTGTCCAAATATAAGATTTTAAATATATCAGTTTTCTTTCTCAGGCTGAAGTTTGTGGGAAAGTTCCAGCTCTTTTCACTGCTATTATTTCCAATAGTTAGACACTTTTTTTTGTCCATTAAGTCAGAGACTTGGTATGGGACTTTCTTAAGTCTCCATAATATCTGAGACAAGAAATTTTCATTTGCTCTGAGTTCAGTTTGTACTTTTGCCCTTGCTGTGGGGGAAAAAAAAGTAGAGTTTGACTTTGGCATGAGCTTCTGTAAATCTCTCTTAGCAGATATCCAATAAAAACATATTAGGATTTGGCAGATAAGTTTTTCCCCAAATGAGTTTGCTTTGAGCAATAGAGCTAGGGTGGATTTTCTCTTTTTTTTCCCTAGGACACTTGGGGAAAAGACAAGAGAATGGCAGCAGTGGGGCAGGAGGCAGGAGTCACAGCAACAGTGGGGAGTGGAAGCAGAAGGTGGAGAGAGGCTGGTGGGGCAGAACAGTTTCACCTCACAAGTGTGCTTCTCCCTTCCCATGCCAGGTTTCTTCAATTGAAATGGGATTTTTTTGGTCTGGAAAGCAGCTGACTAAATACATTTTTCCTGCTTTCTGTTACTTTGCACAGATGAGAAGCAGCATTCCAGGTTCCAGAGTGCTGCCCTCACTGCAAACACTGCAGCAGAGGAGTTCCCTACACAATGCTCAGCCAGGTGTTTGTGTATCACCCATGCTGCTGACTTCTGCTGCTCATGCCATAGCAGAGAAATGCCAGGTTCCTGACAGGAATCCTTCTGTGTCCCCATTGCAGACCAGTGCTGCAGGAGCCCCGGTGTAAGGGAGGGTGGCCCCGACCGTGGCAATTGTGTTTCACCTCTGTTCCCAGTGTGAATATTTTGGTTGTCTAGTTAAGCTCTCAGAGAATGCAAATTTGTCAGTGGCAGCTGTAGGAGCTTGATGGTGGAAGAACAAAGTAGGAATTTATAATGTCCATATAATTGTAAAGAGAAGGATTTTTTTAGTGTGGGAGATCAGTGGCAGTGCAGAGTAATAATCATCTTAAAGGGTGACTCTCTAGAATTACTTGTTATTTTGTTGGAGTCCTTTGAAATGGTTCCCATACTATATAATTTTCTTAAATTTTAAGTGCTTCCTGCGGTGATAATGTGTGCATTTTTGCATTCTTATGTAAATGCTTTAGTGGTTTCCAGTGTCGAATTGAAAATGCCATTCAAAAAAACAGGTAATGGCTTTGCAAAATCTAGGGGAAGAAATTAATCTTTTTCTTCCTCATCATTTTCCAGTTTGCATTCTGGGCTTTCCTGGCTGTGTTTGCAGCTCTGACAGCAGCTGCTTTTCAATTACAAACATCCAGTGGTGGGAGACACTGAAGTGAAGAGCTGACTCTCACCAGCTGGAGCTTAAAAAGACAAGAGACCAGCAGACAAACTGTTACAACCTGCAGAAAGAAAGTAATTAGTTTGTAGACCAAATTAATCCTAGGCAAAGCCACCTAGGAATAATTCTAAAAGCATTGCACTGTAATGAAAGTCCAGGAATTCCTGCTAAGATGATAATTTTACGCGGTGTTGCTGTGAACACGAGCAGCTAGTCCCTCTGGGCACCCATGGCCGTGGCAAAGGCTGGGGCAGGGATCAGTGAAATGATCCCTGGACAGTGAAATGGGAGATCAGTCAGTGGGGAAATGGAAAGATGATCACCTTTTCTGATGGACAGGCTCACCTTTATACTTCCAACTGCAGGCTGCTTTTGCTCTGCTCGCTCCTGGCTGGCTGCAGACAGCTGTGACTTGGAAATAGAGAACCACAATTCAGAGGCAGAACTGATCCAAGGCATTTTAGATACCTCAAGAAAAAATACAGCAGTAGTTTTCAAACTAAACCTGGGACCTGGATTTCAGATTCTTCCTTTTAATACAGTACACAGCATCTGTTGATCTCATGCCAGTTCTTTAACTGTGCTTAAAACTTTCTGAGACAGAGATACAAGGTTTAGTTCTAAAATCAAAGTGCTCACATCATTCACCTTTTTGTATGATTCAGGGACAAAGATTTCACTCAAACCCTCCTAAATCCTTTCAGGGAGCTCCCTGTCTGTTCAACAGGTAACACTGTGTCACGATCGACTAATACAAGCGGGGGTCGTGATGGTTTGTTTATTGATCTCAGAGTGCAAAAGACACAAGAGAATTACTGTTTAAATCAAAACAATGCACCTTTATTGAGTGCCCACAACATGGTAATGCAATAGAGGAGAGAGAGAAAGAGACGAAGAATAGAGAGAGAAAGAGAGGGGAATAGCTACCAACAGAAGAGACAAAGTCCTTGTGGCCGTTCACCAATAGATCCGTTGTCTTCTGCTGGGGAGATCTCAAGTTTTGGTTAACCTAGGGAGTATTTTTATAGTCTTTCCAAAGCGACAGGCAGTTGGCCAAAAGGTGGGAAGATTGATACGAGGTTCTTTTTGAGAGAACAAGAACAAGTACAGAAACAGACCGGTCCGGCAACAAGCATAGCCAGTCCACCATGACTTGCCCATTGTCTCTGCTCAAGTTCCAATGGGAATGCATGCCAGTTTTTTGGTCCAGCGAACACACCTGCAGGCAACACTTGGCAGACGTCCCACCTCAGCCAGGCCAGAACTCCTGTGTTGGGGTTTTAGGGTTTTCAGTCTCTGTCCTTGACAACGGTCGTGAGGCAGATGAGGGATCTTCGGACCGTCTCTTACACACTCTCAGAGAAGTGGAGATGGAGATGGAGATGGAAATGGAAATGGGAATAGTTCTTTGACTCAAATTCTCAGAAAGCCTGAGACTTGCTGGTGCAGATGTCTAAGTCAGGTAGTGGTCATACCTATGTCTGAATGTAGTGTTTTTCTAATTTTTTCACTGCGAGAGAACTCAGAACAGCTCTCCTGTTGAAATGTTATAATACAGAGATCTGCAGTGTTTGATTCATGGAGCAAGTATCCCACAGCATTCCCAGAAATTTGCAATGGCAGTCCAGGCTATCTTAGGTTAGGGTTTTAAATTGTACCTCCCAGACACATTTGGGTGCCTTCCAAGCTTAAATTAGGTTTGCAAGTGTCTTACCAGGGACCTGTTTCTCCTCTGCTGCTTAGACAACAGCAGCATGGTGTCTCCCAAAAGTCTGGCTCCAGAGTAATCTTTTACACAGCCCAGGGGCGGCAGGGAGTCATAAACCAGCCAAGTGACAGACCTGTGCAAAGTTCATATCACTGTGGGAGAAAGAAACCAGAGCATTGTGAGCTTATCTGTGTGCTCAGGCTGTCTCCTGGAAGGACAGGGCTATTTCTTGGCTTCATTGGCTCGTTGGAGACCTGTTAAGGAGGACATACGAGTGCTGGAAAACTTCCCCAAAACTTAAAATGCTTACAAGATATGCATGTATGTCATTTACAGAGAGAAATGTAGCCTACCATTGTTGGGCATCCTACATACCATCTCTAATACAAACATCCCTCTGAGGCCCTCTTAGCAGCATATGGTCAATAGCATCATTGAGGAAGCTGTGAGGGTGGAAAAATAACAAAGAGCATCACTGCTCTGTATCAAGAAACAGGGTTTGGCTGCCAGCAATGCCCTGGCACTGTCAACCTACTGACGTTTGAAAAACATCCACCCATGGCATGTATGAATAAATGGATTCAGTAAATCAAGCTCATTTGGAAAGGTCTCATTATCATTTGGTCAGACAGAGGTGCTGGTTTGGTCAGGATGGAGCTAATCAGTTCCTTGAACCTGTGACATTCACATTATTATTATTAAGCTCAGTTTTTATATTTACACTTTGTAGTAAGCAAGTGAGCTGAATTAATTGTGACAAATATCAAATATCCTAGGTTTCTGAAAGCAAGATGTCTGTGTGTCTTTGCAGGCTACCTGAACATTAGGAGCTAAGCAAAATGCAGTAAATGCATGGGTAATATTTGCCTTGGTTAAAATACACTTTGGATCAGGTTCTGAAGGAGTCACTGCTTTTGTTGAGTGTAATGTCCTGCTTAAGTTTCCCAACACTGACATTATCCATATTAACAATTATGCTTGCAATGTAATGCTTCAGAATAAAAGCCTAATTAATAGGCCTGTGTAGTGGTTTTACGTTCGCCTATTTCTGTTTGCCAAATTTAGTGTAGTGGTTTAAGTGTCTTTTCTGCTGTGAGATAGGATTAGGAGAAAAGCAAGCAGGCCCGACTTAAAGGTACAATGACAAATTTATTAACACACACTAAAAGGAGAAAAAAGGAATCAAAATGAAATTTTCAAAACACTTTTCCTCCCCCCACAAGTGTTCACTTTTCCACAAACAACATAAAGAGACAAAACCTGTGATTTTCAGTCAGTTTCACCGTTTAGAAATAATCTTTCAACAGTTTTTAGGAGAGGAGTCTCTTTTAGAGTCCCATGGAGACATCGCTATAAGAGAAACAGTCCTCTGGTGGCTCCCATGTCACAAGTCTGCAGCCACCCGAAAGAAACCTCTGCAAACTGTGAAATCCTACCCATTAGCAGCCTTTCCCATGGCTTCATATGGGCCTATCAGCTTATTAGGGGTACTGTTTAAGGATGCCTCTTCTAGTATAAAACAAAAATTCTCTTCTTCCATCTCTAAAATCATCTTCATCTCTAAAACTAGAGCTCTCCTTTTTCCCTAGGAGCAAAGGGCTTCATATCACTTTTCTTCCTCTATTCAAAATTCTCCATTAAATTTCAATTATATTAGTTCACAACTTTTAACTAGAGCCATGCATCCCCCCTAAAGAGCATTCATATATTACAGGAAATAGTCCACTCTCCATGGTTTCACTAAAAAAGTCCAGCCAAACGAGGCCATTCCTCCTCCTTTGTCCCACTTAGGACTTTTACTCTCTCTTTACTGACTTTATGCTGTGTCTTCTCTACGTTCAATCACTTTGTCCTTTTCCTTTTACTCAAAAGGAGGAATAGAGTTTTTAAAAAGTCTCATCTGTACTAAGAAAGTTAACATTCTCGCCCAGGCCTGCAGATGGTCATGTGATCTCTGCCGGGCAGCAGCCTCTAGGATTTTCAAAAGCCACGGGGATGGGGGGAAGGGAGCTTCACCACGAGGGATCTCAGAGCGGCCTGGCTGGTAGATGCCTCCTGCCTCCACCCCTCGGTCTCATGGTCTCATTCGGGATGGCCCAGCTTGGAGGTGCTATCAGAGGCTGCAGGGTCCCCTCCCCCTGCTGGGGGGAAGGGCCCAGGGCCACGGCCAGGCCTCGGGCTGGCTTTCCCCTTCCCTCCCCGCCAAGGGGGAACGGCAAGGTGTTTTACAGCTGCCTGGAAGGGGGCATATTCTCCTCCCCTCCCCGGGAGTCACCGGGCCAGGTGGGCTTCTTGTGAAAAGCCCAGGCCCGGGGAGGCTGGGCCGTCCCAGCCCCCCCCCCCCAAGGAGAGAGCCGGGACTGCCCTCTTACCTCCTCTGAGGCCAGAAAGAAAAAGGGCCTGCTCAGTTTCAGCTTTATATGTGTATTCACAAAGTCGTTCCTCAGTGGTTAACCAATGTCAGTATCTAAAAATGGCCTCTGATAAGTGCCTTTCCCTTCTAAAACAATTCTAAAGTCCTGACAAGGCAGTATTCCATATTCCTCTTTAACTAAAAACCAAACTGTATTAACCCATGACAGCCTGTTAGTTTGGTATTATTTTTTATTATATAATCCCAGTCCAAAAACTATGCTGCACTTATTACTTTGCAAAGCTTTCCAGGGGGTTCCCAAAATACATTTGGCAGTGTTGCTGTAGTGAAGGCTGCTCTGAGGCAGCAGTTCCAGAACAGGCAGTGCCCAGGGCTGTGTGGGGAGAGCACAGAGGTTGGGGCACTGCTGGGGCTCTCAAGAGGAAGGGACAGAACCTGTGCTGAGAGGACAGGACTGAGGGGTGGGCTGAGCCAGAGCACCAGAAATGTGCATCCACATGAACACAGCCAAAGGGCAGAGCTGACTTCCTGTGACACAGACTCTCAGCTGACAGCCAAGCAGGAACCTGTTTGATGTAGTGTGGCATTATTCCTTCTCCTGCAGCTCCTGCTGTTATTTATCTTCCACTTGCAGCCTCTCACAGTCACTGAACAATTTCTGGTGTGCAGAAAAAGAGCTTGTTCAGCAGCATCTGAGCTCTTCCTCTGGTGCAGACCCCATCTTTCTTCTTCAGTGTCAGCAAAGCAGCTGCTGGAGCTTTGGGGAGGTCCAGGCTGAAGAGGTCGTGCTTGGGAGAGCTGCTGCCCAGCCGTGGGTGGGAGAGCTCTGCTTCCTCGAGTTTCCCATCAGGAACACAGGATGGCACCTCAGCAGGGCAGGAAGGAATGAGGGGATCACTTTCACATCGATTTACCCACCTACATTGTACAGACAGGCGTTCAGGCTGGCTGCAGGTTAGCACAGAGACAGCATTCCCTGCTGTCACTGCTCCCACAGGAGGTATGTTAGAGCACTATCCCCACTTGTTGACTCTTGTTCATTCAGCTGCTCTTCCCCAAAAGAGAAAAAGCTTTGTGTGCTTTCTTGATTTTCCATAGAATTTAGGAGCATCCACTGCAAAAGGGGTCATGTCCCTGCTTGTAATTGAACAGACAGATTTAGAGCTTGCTGCAAACACTGATTAGATTATTATTTTTCTGCCCTTTAAGATAAATGTGCATGAATTCATGGGTGTCAGTCCAAATGAGATCTCTTCCATCTCCCTAGCCCAGGGCTGCTGTTCTGTATCCAGGATGCAGCAGTAAATCCCATTCTCCTCTCACCAGCCCTGCTGTTCCCTCCGCACCTGTGTGGAGAGCTCCCGGTGCTGGGGAGGCTGGGCTACACAGTGCCAGGGCTTGTTTGGTGATGCAGTGCCCAGCACTGCTGCCCATCCTCTGCAGAGCCAAAGGAGGAGCTAGGGGGCAACTCTCAGAGCAACAAACCACGAGCAAACCTTGACAATAGGGCAGCTGTGCTGTGCTGAGCCTCTGCCTCCTCGTGGCCCGTGAGATGCCACTGGCCATGTCCAGCAAATGGCAGTGGGCTCAGAGCTTGGCCATTAGAACAACTGGGATGAAGTACTGTCTGTGACTGAGCAGGAGATGATCCCCACACTTTAAAGGATTTTTTTTTTCAACTTAGTTCTTTTTTAAAAAGCACAGACTTAAATTACACACTTGAGGACATTCTGCTCAACAGCTGTGTTGGAGAGATTTCATTTCTAGCAGTTTTAATTTACATCAATACCAGGATTTGATGTCAATTAAACCTGCTAGAAATCTGATTGCAGTGTCTGGCAGGTTATCTGTGTAATAATGGATTTGTTATAACATAGGTTACATAGCATCTTTGGGGCTCTCTGCTCTAGTTCTGGGCAAGAAAGCTGTACGAGCTGCTTTTTGTCTCTTTCTCCCTTCCTTTAGTATTTAAGCCTGAGTACACTGACTAATCAGAGGGTCAGAAATACCATAAAATGGGACCATATATATCAGAGACAACTAAAAGATAGAGAACTTTTCTACAAATGTACAGTGGTGAGGTTGAGCAACAAAGTCCATTTTATTTTGTCATAAGACAAATGACTGAAAATACCTTACCTCTGTTATGCAACTCAATGGTGCAGCCTCTTCTTAAATGTTGTGTTTCAGTTCTGGAAATTATAGAGAAAAAAAAGAAAGAATTCAGTGAAGGGTAATGAAAATGATTAAAGGCACTGAGAAACTTTCATATGAGAAGAGATTTAAAAAGATTAGGCCTGCTTAGTTAAGACAAGAGATGAATAAGCAGAGGCATGATGGAAAGATGTGGGGTAATGAATGGCACAGAAGAGGCACACTGAATACTTTTATGTGCTGTTTTCCAAAATTAAAAGCTGAGAGAAGAAAGCTGTAAAAAAAAGAGAAGTGTGCTTATGATAGAAAACAACAGACACATTTTAAATGTTTTCTGCAGTGCTAGATTCACCTGTGGAAGCTTCTGTGGCAGGGAACAGAGATAATGAGCTTAGGAAAATTATGAAAAGGATTGGCTGCTCTGGGGAAAACTGTGAGCCTACTGAAAGGAAGAGGGAGTTCTCTGGTAGTTTTCAGTGGGAGCACAGTCCCAGGCTGCTGGAATGATCCTCCAGCTCCAGTGGGCTTGGGGTGTTTATATACACAGATACCTGCACACAGAGGGACCTGCTGCAGCTCCCTTTGCTGCTTCAGGTGACTTGAGTTCTCCTCCAGGCCAAGGCAGGATCTCTCCTAAAGCTGCAGAAAATAAAAGAGGGGAGATGCAAGCATTAGAATGTATTAAAATAAGACGTGATCATTCAGGTAATGGCAGAGGTTTCCCTCCACAATGATTCCAGCATCACCAGAGGTGAACATGATGCAGAAGAGAAAAATTTGGGGTAAAGTGGATCTTGTGTCCTTCTTCATACCAAGTAAATTGTATGTCAAAACTTGGTGGGACAGATTAGGACAGGGACCTGTGTTTGACATCTCTGAGGTGGACTCCTGGGCATCTTGCAGAAGTTTTAAGCCCCATTACAGGTTTTTTCCAGCAGGATTAATTTCCTCTGCAGTAATCAGAAGAGTACCTTCTTTCTGTATGTATCATGCCTTAGTTCTCTTGCCCCAGTTAAGGAATGCTTTGGTTAATCAACACAGTTGTAAAAGTGAAGCATCACCAAAAGACAGGGGAACAATAACATGATTATGCATATCTCCTGTCTCAAATCCCATCATTGTTCACGGAGTCGTTTCCCTTGGGCCATCAGGCAGCACATCCTGATGAGCAGAGCACGCTGAGGTGACCTACTCAGCTTTAAATAGTTGGTTATTGATGGACCTAAATGCCACTTAAAAACCTGGGCAGAGATGACTTGGACACATTTGCACAACTGAGTCACTGATAAGGGTAGAAAAAGAGTAATGAACAAAATTCACACCTCTGAATCTCTGTATTTCTAATTAATATGTTTTCTACTTCCATTCGCTGTGGGCATTTTCCCCTGAATTTGTGCATTTGATTTGCTGTGCAAAGGAATGATCCCAAGGGAATCATTGTGGGCTCTTTTCAATGCTTTTCTCATGGATTCAGAGAATACCTGGTGACAACCTGAAATCTTCCTCTGGAGATACTGGTTATCCAGCTGCTTCCTTATGCTCCATTGTACTCTTCACAGAAGCTTTGCACTAAATAATTTTATACACCACTGACCGTTTGTGTTTCACTTGATAAATTCCTGTTTATTGCACTATCAATAAGGAAAATCCGTTCTATGGAGTTCTTTAGGATCACTTTCCAGAAAACTTTGCCTTCCTATCACTCCTGTCATTAAGTTGTTTTCCTGAATAAATTCAGTGTCTCTTCTCTATATATTTTTTGATCTAATTTTCTTCCTTCTGTTAGGAAAATTAATCCACAAACGCCAGAGGTTTTATGTCCAAAACGGAGACAGAGGAGTCCTTTTACTTTATTCGAATAAAGGGAGAGGCCATGGGGCATTTCCCCTGGGGTCTCTCAAATTTTGGAGGATGCAGCCTCCTATTTATCCTAATTTCCCGGCCGCATTTCCCTCTCTCTTTCCCCACTGGCTGAGGTACTTGAGGGGTACAGACTTCCTGGAGTGCCTAATACCTAATATTCCCCTTTAATGTATAACCCCCCTTTTAATTTTTAATTCTTATGGAAATTATGGGTTTTCCCCATTGTTTCTTTCATCTTTCAATATCCAATTTCATTTATCAGCAAACCTACAGTTTGTTTGTAAAGGCAAGTATCTTATTTTCCATTCATCAATCAGTGGAATCCTTCCCATTGTTTCTTTTATCTCTCAGTGCTAGTTTTATCTACCAGCAGACCCACTGCTTGTTTGTAAAGACAAGTCTGTCATTCCTCTCAATCCCTCCTCTTTTATTTGTTAATAATTGTCTTTACAAACTTTAGTGATCATTGACTTAATTTTCTGTTCCTGGGTCTTTTTTGGTTTTGCAGTTATTTGCAGTGACATCAATTTCTGTCCTTTTGTAGCCATCTCTGGATCAGTAGGCATGGCTACCACCTGCATCCCTTTGATCACATGTTGATTAAGTTGTACTAAGCAAGGGATCATGCATGGTAAAAAGATTAGAATTGCTACAGCACATAGGAGGAAAAAAAGCATTTGTTTAACCCATAGTTCACCAGGTAACCACGAAAACATGTCCCATTCCCATCCTTTCCAAGTTTGGACCAGTACATGAGCTTTCTTATTCCTTTTCTTATATGTTTCACCACTTTTCCATTGTCATCTATTTGCAAACAGCAGTTTGAGTCATTTAATTTGCCACACACTCCTCCTTCTGCTAATAAATAATCTAAGACCATCCGATGTCGATGTTGGAATATTGCATTTCTCATCTGAGTAGGTTGGTCAGCAAGAAGGTCAGGAGCTATAGCTGTCTGGTTCATTATTGCTTCAAAGACAGCTTGTAACCTAATTATCCGATTTTAATTATAAATGGGTTCTCTGGCACTTGATATTAATTCATTAGGATTCCATGTGGCTGGTCCATAGTGTTGTATGATTCGTTCAGGTGGCCACTCATCCTTACCCCACTTTTGGGTGCTCCCTCCCACCAGGGGTGTATCAATTGACTGCTTTTCTCTAATTAGGTCATCATATACTTTGATTCCTAACTGATTTCCCTGAACTTGTGGTAGCAGAAAGAACAATGGTCTAATATACCCTACATAACATATCCCTGACCAGTTTGGAGGTAACCTGCAGTAAGCATATTGGCCACAAATCCAGTAATGCCCCTTTAAAGCCCAGGTCCCATTGGCAAAGAGACCTTTCCAATTTTCATCATCAATTGGTGGGTCAAAATACAGCTTGCTTCCTGGGCTTAGTGGTGCCCCAACAATAGTTGCCCCACCATAAGAATCACAGTATTTGCATTTCCAAGCTCCCGCATGAGGTTTCCACTGGCAGTTACAACCCAGATCTGTTTTGTTAGATCCAGACCAGAACCTATTATAAAGGGTTCTGGTGTTGCCACTTCCACTGATAGTCGCAGACAACATGTGTCTTACTTGTGGAATTATCTCGGGGACAGCTTAAAAATAAGGGGTCAAAAAACTTATCCTTCCCCACTGCTTTATGGCCTTCAAAATCCTTCTGGTAATTATGGAAGGAACACCTTACCCAGCTACTATTAGTGAGCTTAACACGCGTTTGAGTCCATCTGCCTTGATATCTGGAACAATCATAAGGAGGGCAGTTGGGGGTCCAACAATCTAAACCCAAAGATAAAGTCCAGTCACAAACGCTTTTTCCCACGTGTATGCTTCCTGTTCTATTAAGGCAAAAAATGCCTTTTTCAGAAGAATGAAGCTGCCATGGACTTCCTTCTTCATCCCAAAATCCCATTCCGTTATGGACCTCACTCAAGGTGCTGACCCATCATTTAGGTTCAACTGGGCTGGCCACCCATAGCCAGTTTTCAGATCCCCCTGGTCCTCCACAGACCCAACAGTTGCTAAGGTTAAAGGTTTTTGCTACTTCTCCTAAGGTTAAAAAATTATTCTCCCACTTTTGGCCCCAACCTAACTGACAATATAAAGGTAAGATTATTAAGAGAAACATTCTAATGCTGTAATCTAATCTCCTAACCTAATTTTCACTTTCATGTTGTCTTCTGCACCACCTGTAGCGAGTGAAGGCACAGAAACAGTTTAACATAAAGAAAACAATGACAGCGAGGATTGGCCCCCAATGACTGGAGATCCGAGAGGAGGGATGCCCACACAAACTATTTCAGCCGGCAGTCTGTGGGTAGGCACACGAGGCATCCCCCGATATCGACCCACTGGCTACTGCTCCGGTCCACTCCTGTGGAGTGTCAGTCGTGGCTTCCTATCCTTCTCTTCCAGTTGAGATGTCCAAATCTCCAGGGCTTTAGAGACCTTGACCCGAGTGTGATGGGTCCACCCGTGTTCTGCTGTCTTGACAGCTGTTTCTGTGGTCAGTAACACTTGGAAAGATCCATGCCACTTTGCCACCAGTGGTGCTTCTTTCCACTCCTTAACTAGGACCCAATTTCCTGGTTGGATGTTGTGAACAGCAAAGTCCAAAGGCAGGGTCTGTGCCAGCAGAGCTTCCTGTTGAAGAGATTTCACAAGAGACAGTATCTTGGCCACATATTGTTTTAAATATACACCACTTATCTCTACCCCCCCACTAGGCTGAGAATTATAAGGGTAAGGAATTCCAAACATCAATTCAAAGGGAGATAATTGAATATCTTCCCCAGGTCTGGCCCTTATTCTTACTAAAGCCAGTGGCAAGAGCCATACCCACGGCGTCTTAGTTTCTATCACCAGCTTCAGAAGGTGTTTCTTTATTTCTCCATTGATCCTTTCAACCCGGTCCGAACTCTGGGGGTGCCAGGGGGTATGGAGATTCCATTGTATCCCTAAATGTGAAAAATGAGGTTCACTTTCTTAGAAAAATTTATAAGTTTAATAAAAAATAAAAAAAATAGACAATTAGGAGACAGAATGAAGCAAATACAGTTTCTCGGCCGAGGGTGCCTGGCACCAAGCCAGCCAGCACACCTTTACCCTTTCAGATCCTTTGTTTTTAAGGATCTCTATGTTACATATTCAATAGACCCTAATGCATGATTCAAACATTCTTTTTGGGTTTGATTTTCTTTTGTTCAGTTTCAACTCTCCCCCAATCATTTTATCTGGTAGATCTATCTATAGGTGGCTCCATTCCATCTGGTAACATAGGTCTCATAAATTCTTCTCTTGAGGTTCTGGTTATCTTCATTTGGATAAGATACTTGATAACAGAAGTTCAATAGCTTTGGTCAGCAGTCTTCATGCAGGAATGCAGGGTGACTGCCCCTACCTTCTGGTTTGGTCAGTTTAGATATTACAAAGAGAAAAAACACCCTAGTCTTTTAACACTGTTACAATCAGAAAATATACATTCATCACTTTTCTAAACTCTATTAATAAAAGATAATACAGTACAATCTTCCCACATTATACATATAGTATTCATTTTAATATTTGCGAAAAGCCAACTATATAATATGCATTTAAAACACTAAAGCAGTAATGACTCCTTGAAGAATTTTTCTTGTAAAATAAGTTCCCCTGAGTCTATTGCTTCCACAATCCCATATCTTGGAATTATTTGTTCCAAAAATACTTTAATAACTGATCCTGTAGTTGCTGAAACTGCTGGAAATGCTTCTGCCCACCCAGTTAACTGACATACTATTACCAGAAGATATTTAAACCTTGCCACTCAGGGCATTTCAGTAAAATGCACTTGGCATCTCTGGAAGGGACGTACAGCCCAAGGCCTCCCTCCCCTGGCAAGTTTCTTTGTAACTCTGTGTCCTGGGTTGTAGTATAAGATATGCACAAAGTATTCTATCACCATCTTCATGAACTGTTGTAACCAATTGTTGAAGCAGTGTTCTTCCAGGTTCCCCCTCCCTCTTCTGTTAAGGTGTCCTCTGTTAAGGTGTCCTCTGTTAAGGTGTCTTCTGTTAATGGGTCTTTTGTTAATGGGTCTTCTGTTAATGGCCTGCTGCATGACTCATAGATATCATAGTTATCTCATTTTAATGAGCCATCAAGGACCCCCTGTATGACTCATTATCCCATTGTGAGATGCTCCGCCCAGGGGGAGGAGCCAAGCATTCTCACCTGGATATAATCTGGGATTTGGGACAATATGGGGAACCTTACCCACTGGATTCCCAGAGGATCAGAGCTACCAGACCTTTCTACAGGATCACTGCTTCCATCATCCCACTCAGGTCGTATTCTGACTCTGTCAGTGGTCTTTTGTATTACTGCATTTATTTTATTTTACCTTTTTTTTCTTCTTCCTATTACACTGTATTTCTGACTTGGAGCCTCTCGCTCGTTTTGCTTTCAAACCACTCCACTCTGCTACTGGTTTTAGCACAAATCAAACTATTGCCAGGGTTGGCCTGAGATAAAAAGGAAGTTGGAGTATATAGAGAGAACGCAGATCAAGCCAATATGGTTAACGACTACGTTCTGCTTTATTTCGACTAAGATGGCTGCTTATATACATTTCTGTATAGTTTACAATTACAGTAGCTTTTCATTGGCATACAGCAGAGAGAAGTATGAAAACACACTTTATTTTACTTACTCTTAAGGTGGCTATCACGTGCTCACTAACAACTCTATTCAGTGACCTTCACAACCCTATTATCTTTCCCTGACACCTTAACTACTAATTTCTAACTGCGCCACACTTGGCTAAGAATTTCTAGCTGCGTCACAGGCTTCAAGGCCNCCTCACTCAGGCCTTTGTTAAGGCCTCAGGTCGGGTAGTTCAAGGCCTAGGTAGACATCATGTCCACCTTCCCTGAGGAATTCTGCAACATCAAACACCCCTCAATAGCTCGCTCTGCAGAGTAAAAAGACCCACAGCAGCATACATTTTGAGGAAGGCTTCTGTTAATCCTCAAGAGCCCAAACGACTCCCTTCATGAAGTTATTCTAATAACTGTAAGGCCAGAGCTTTTGGTATCCACTGCTTACCATCCCTTGTAAGCAAATTATCCCCTTTTTCCTCTGCCCCACTCTTTTTAATTATCTCAAGTTCCTCTGGTGGAAAAGACAGTTTCTCTGGCAGTGATGCAGTTACTGGGAGCAAAGGGAGGATCCTAGAGATTCCTGGCAACAATACAGCTTTTCGAGCTTCTTCATCAGCCAGTCGGTTTCCTATTGCCTCCTGAGTACCCTGCTTGGTGCCTTTTAATGTGTATTATTGCTACTCTTTTTGGTAAGTTCACCACCTCCAATAGGCGGGAGATTAAGTTCTCATGAACTAACTTCTTTCCCCTGCAGGTTAATAAACCTCTTTCTTCCCAGTTTCCCAAATGCATGTATCACTCCATATGCATATTTAGAATCAGTAAAATCATTCACTGTCTTGTGCTGGTATAATTCACAGGCTCTCACAAGTGCATACAGCTCTGCTGTCTGAGCTTACCAGGTGGGCCATAACCTCCCCCCTTCCATTAATTTTTTCCAGTCATGATAGAGTATCCTGTAAATCGTTTTTCTTCTACCACCCTTGAAGACCCATCAATAAACACATTTTCTCCCTCAGGCCAGGGACTATCTCGTAGATCTTTTCTAGCCTGGGTCTGGAGATCTATCACCTGAATGCAGTCATGGGTTTCTCCCTCCCCCCCATCTTCAGGGCCATTCAAACAGGAGGCTGGGTTAAACCCTTCCCCACTTTTAAACTCTAAATCCTCCTGTTCCATTAAACAAGATTCACACCGTAATAACCGGGCCCTGGTCATCCATTTAGAGGCTCTCTCAGTTAACAAAACTTTAATCTGATGTGAAACTTTAATAATTAGATAACCCCTCGCCCTCCCCCCCAATCAGCTTTTGGGCCTCAGCCACCATCAGAGCTGTAGCTGCACAGTTTTGCAGACAATGTGGCCAGCCTCTGGCCACCGGGTCTAACAGCTTAGAAAAATAGGCAACAGGCCTCCGTGTTTCCCCATGCTCTTGCACCAAAATTCCTTTAGCATGACCCTGTTTCACATCCACATATAGTTCAAATTCCTTTTCTGCGTCCGGAAGAGCTAAGACTGGGGCATTAACCAATTTGTCTTTTAATTTTCTAAAGCTTTGCTCTCCTTCTGGTGTCCATACCACGACATTAGGACTGTCTTGGGTTAAAAAGTCATATAAAGGTCTAGTTACCACAGAAAAGTCCTTAATCCATACTCTGCAGTACCCCACCAACCCTAAAAACTGCTGTAACTCCTTTTTTGTCTGGGGTAATGGTACTTGTAAAATCCCTTGTATTCTTTCTGGATCAATACACCGTAAACCTCCAGTCAGAATGTGTCCCAAATATTTGACCTTTTCTTCTACCAACTGCGCCTTTTTTTTCGGACACTCTCAGTCATTTTTTAGCAAGAAAATTAAGCAGCTTTACAGTAGCCTACTCAACCACCTTTTCCTGTTTTCCTGATAAAAGCAAATCATCCACATATTGCAACAACTTAACTCCTGAGGGTGGAGTAAACTCTCTTAATATTTTCTGCAAAGCTTGCCCAAACAAAACTGGCAACTCGTTATATCCTTGACGTAGGACTGTCCATGTCAATTGGTGTTTTACTATTTTCCCTCCTTCCTCCTGTTCCCACTCAAAGGCAAAATACTATCTTCTGTAATCAGACACCCCCCAGAAAGCATCCTTCAAACCCAGTACTGAATAATACAGATGTGAAGAAGGGATCTGATTCAGGATTGTATAAGGATCCGGAACTATGGGATGCCTTGATTTGACAATTTCATTTATTATTCTTAAATCCCGCACCATTCTGTAGGTTCCATCTGGTTTCTTAATTGGCAGGATAGGGATGTTATAGGGAGACACATGGTTCCAAAAGACCTGCCTTTAGCAGGGACTCAATGACAGGCTGTAACCCCTTCTTTCCCTCCCTTGAAATAGGGTATTTTTTTTTAGACACCACTTGTCCTGGTTGCTTCAAAGTAATTTGGAGAGGCTCTATGTCTAGTTTTCTGTATTTTCCTGGGGCTGCTTATTTCAGCATAAGCCTTCTCAGACATTTTACACAAATGTTATAAAAGATACATAGCCAATTTAATATAAAGCAATTTTATTTCGCCATGAAAAGCAATCTCGGACAGCCACAATAAAAGAAACAACTTTGATCCCAGGAATCGAAGTTGGGTGAACGCAGAGACGGCCTCTATGGAACCGAACTCCTCCCATTCACAAACCCAGGCTCAGGGAGCAGTTTTTATACATTTTTTTTTTCCTTGAGGCAAGTTCATTGTTAGCTTTTGTCTACCATGCCTATTCATATACTTTCTTTCTCTTGCTGCTGGTTTTTAAAAACCTTTCAGGGCAAAGTCGAGGTTGAGGTTTTGAATCGGGTTCCAAGAACTTGGCACTGGGATGCTGATACGTGACATCTCCGGGTCCTCCTATCTCAGATCCATATCAGGTGTCAATCACCGGAGGAGTAGCCACCCTTGATAGATGAGGCATCTCCTGTCCAGCCATTCCTTTTCTGTTGTAAATTTGGACTTCGCCCTGCTGTTGTTTTGTATTCTTACAGTTGCAAATTAGTCTCAGTGGCCAGAAAAGTTTCTACAGTTTTTGGAAACCCTAACTTGAAACACAGTTTTATTTTATAACATATAACACACTTAGCTTGAAACACGAATTTATTTTATAACATATACCACACAAAGATATCACGGTGTTGGACTCTGTGTCATTTCTTACTATACTAATTTGCATTCCCACTTTAGGCATCAAATCCCTTCCCAGTAAATTACAATCACAATCAGGAACAAACAGGAATTTGTGCATTTCAAACCTGTCCTCTACATCTATTAATAGCGGTTGAATAAAATGCACTCGATCATCCTTTCCACTCACTCCTTGAACAACCACTGATCTTTTTGATAATTTCCCCCTGTCACGATCCGCTAATACAAGTGGGGTTCGTGATGGTTCGTTTTAAGGATCTCAGAGTGCAAAAAACAACACAGAGGGGATTTCAGTATTCATCAAAACAAATGCACTTTTATTAGTGCCAACATCAAATGCGATAGAAGGATTTGAAGGGAAACAAAGGACAGCGAGAAAAGAGAAAGAAGGGGTGGGTAATAGCTACCAATGGAGAGATGAAGTCCTCGTGGCCCAGCCAATAGATCCGTCTTCTTCTGTGGGGAGATCTCAAAGTCTTTGGTTAACTTAGGGGTCCTTATAGTCCTTTCCAAAGCGACAGGCAGTTGGCCAAAAGGTGGGGAAATCATCACGGTGTGTTCGTCTTGAGAGAACCGAGAACAGGTCAGCCGTCAGCAAGCACAGTGTTAACAAGAACAGGTCAGCCGTCAGCAAGTGCAGTGTTAACGGGAACAGGTACGGCCGTCAGCAAGTGCAGTCAATTCACTGTGACTTGCCCATTGTTTCTGCTCAGGTTCTGATGTTCCGATGGAAATGCGTGCCGGGTTTTTCCATTGAACACACCTGCAGGCAACACTTGGCAAACATCCCACCTCAGCCAGGCCAGAACTCCTGTGTTGGGTTTTAGAGTCCTTTTAGGGGTTTCAGTCTCTGTCCTTGACGATGGTCGTGAGGCAGATGAGGGATCTTCGGACCGTCTCTTACACCCCCCCTTAGGTATAAAATTTAAGGTGGATTTAGAGGCTCCTGTGTCTACCAGAAAACACACCTCCTTTCGATCTGGACCCACCTTAAAAGTTAGCAAGGGCTCCTGAGTGGTGGGTCCTTGATATAATGGGAGCCGCTGACACCCCTAGCAATCCATTTCTATTATCCTCTGGACTTCCTCCTCCTGAGGGTCCAGCTGTTTCTGCGGACACTCCTTTTTCCAATGCCCTTCTGCCTGGCAGACAGCACACTGATTCGTTCCCAACCACTCTCTGGGTTGGCTCTCCTCTGCCAAGAAGGGAATGCCTCTGCCCCTTCCTTGTGGCCGACCCTGTCCCCTCTGTCCCAGAGGACCCCTTGCACCCTGCAGTTTATTCTCCTGTGGCTGCAAAAACTCTGCCATCATCTTTGCCTTAGCCTTTACCTTTTCCTCATCCCTCCTTACATATATCTGCTGCATTTTTCTAACCAATTCCTCCAGAGCCTTGTTCTGCCACTCTTCATCTTTCTGTACCCCTTTCCTTATATCAGCCCAGGCCTTTGTAACAAATTGTACCTTCAGCAATGTGTCAAAGGCTGGCCCCTCAGGATCCATCCCTCCCGTGCTTCTGCAAGGCCTCTCTAATCCTCTCCAACCAATGAGAGGGGCTATCATGTTTTTCCTGTTCTAACGACATAGCCTTAGCTATGTTGTTAGTTCTGGGAGCCGCTGATTTGATTGCCCATACCAAATAAGCACGGTAATCACAGAAGCGAGCCAAATTGGCATCGTTATTTGGGTTCCACTGGGGGTCCACCTGGGGGATGGCCTCATCCACTGTAGTTACATTAGGTCCAGCCCCCCCGTGCTGCTTGTGGATGTTCATCCTCCCACAGCTGCTGAGCTTTCTGCAAAATCATTCGCTTCTCTGATGACCCAAACAAAATCCCCAAAAGAAAATCCCAATCCTTCCATATATAATCTGCATTTCCCAAATATTTCTCTATCTTTTCCCTCACCCCTATGAGATCATCCAAATATGGGGGTAATTCTTTTTTCAACACCCTTATATCCTGGGTAGTAAGTGGTACAATTACAAACCCAAACCCTCCCCCTTGACCCCCCAAAGGAACTTGTGGAGTGGCATCTGGTATACCCCTGTCTCTTGGGTCCGGGGGGCTTCTGATATCCTAAATTGAGTCCCTCTTCTAGTTCTATGTGGTGATATGAAACGCTGCTCCCCTCCCCCTACACCATTATTATTCTCAGGTGGGGCTGTAGGAACAACATTTCCCTGATCCCTTTGCTCCGGAACTTGAAGATACAGGGGACCTGCAGCTGGTCCTGGTTCAGCTGGCAACACTGGAGGACAAGCCGGGGGAAGGTGCTGAAGAACATTCCAATTCTCACCAGTTTCCTCTTCCTCCCTTTTTTCCTCTTTTCCCTTTTTTCTTAACACATAGATTTCTCTTGCTGCTTGTCTAAACCATATTAATCCACATTCCTTTTTAATCCATCCTTTCCAATTCTCCTCTAAATACTTCAGCAAAATTCGACACAAATGAATTCTATCTGTTCCATAGGGTGGCCATATAAGCCCCTTTGGCAACTTATACTCTGGCCACACAAAATAACAATATTTTACTATTATCTCCATAGTTACCTCTGGGTGAATGCATAATCTGTCCCAAGACCTCAGCATTCTCCCCAAGGGGCTCTCTGGGGGTATTATGGGATCGTCATCCCTTTTGCCGGGGCCCCTTCCCAGCTTTACCCTTGCAACCTTCCATGGGTGCTCTGTTTTACCTGTGCTACCCTCCATGGGTGCCCTCTCAGGTTTACCTGTGCTACCCTTCTATGGGTGCCCTCCCAGGTTTGCTCCCCGAAGATCCCATTTTACTCACCGTTGAGATTTCCAGTGGTCCTTCCTTGCAGACTCTTCATGGACCCCCCTGGTCCACCACTCATCTGTCTCCTGGACAGTCTCGGGAACCCAATGAATCACCCGGTTTTCCCCATTGTTTCTTTCATCTTTCAATATCCAATTTCATTTATCAGCAAACCTACAGTTTGTAAAGGCAAATATCTTCTTTTCCATTTATCAATCAGTAGAATCCTTCCCATTGTTTCTTTTATCTTTCAGTGCTAGTTTTATCTAGCAGCAGACCCACTGCTTGTTTGTAAAGACAAGTCTGTCATTCCTCTCACTTCCATGGTTGTATGGCCAGTACACGTACTTAGAAGCGACCTCCAGGGGAATTACACTGTTCCACAAATCCCTGTTCATCAGCTGGCATTTGTCTGGCAGCAGTTAGTTCAGCCTCACAGCCCCTCCTGAGGGCTTTGGCTACCTGCAAAGTCTGTTAAAACTCACCTGGAAGGGGTGTGGCCAAAGTGATGCTCCTCCCTGAGCTGATTCAGCACCTGTCCTCAAAAGCCCGCACAGCTTTCTGGATGTCTTTTGCTGTGAGTGACAATGTTGTGTACAGTCACAATTACATGGTCAAACAGCCCCTGTACATACTCACAGACTGGGAGCTGCTCCCACTGACATCACCAGCATTCCTCAAAAGAAGTAAATTCAAGCAAAATGCACAGCATTGTGGGATTGGAACCTGTCTGTGGAAATGTGCTATATCTGATACAAAATGCATTGCTTTAAGGTAATTGCCATTTTCAATTGCTGCAACAAATGGCTTTTGGTGGCTCCGGAAATCCAGGCTTCTTCAGACTTCTCACACTGGTGATCTAAAAGCTGTTATTCCTGATAACATTAAAGTTGAAGTATTCCCATCCTGTGCTATTGATACCACTGCACATTACAGGGTGATGGTCCAGAGGATACACCCTGGAACTTCACATGCAAGCTGGAGAAAATCCATCTCTGTTAATAAAAAAAGGCAGGCTCACTGGTGCAGAAAATCACTACTCTGGAGCCTTAACGAGGCTCCTTCAAAAATTCATGATTATAAAATGGAATCCTGGGCTACATTATAGTTCTGAAAGAAATTGGGATATGGAGGGAAAAAAATCCAATTTTCATTAAGTGGAGAAAATAAAGGATAAATCCCATATGCAGACATATCATTGATCACAAGGAATATAATTACCTGCTCAATATATAAGAACATTTTCCAAGCTTCCCAAGTACACAATACTTTTCTTGAATACTTTTCAAAGTTAATTTTTCTTTTCTTGCTGTTTACTCATGCCTCTAGCACTAAGTCCATCTGAACAGAATCTGTGATTGTTCTAATAAACTGCTGTAGGGTAGCTGCAGGATATTCAGCCCATGGTGAGAGAAACATTGAACAAACCCAGTCCTGACCTTGTGACTTGAATTTGGTGATGGCCCCTGCTGATGGTATCCACAATGCAAATTCAGAATGCAATAAATGGCAGAGAGCAAACATCTTCCTCCTCCTTCTGAGCACTGTGCATCAGCCATCCCAACAAGAGGCTCCTGTGACACCAAATACCTTCCTTCCACACAGCCTTCCCCTTTTTTATTCGTGGGGAGGCTGAATTCCTGCACTAGAGTCATTTGGAGCACAGAATAATTAACATGCAGTCCTGCAGTGTAGGTGGGTGTGATGGCTGATAATTTGGAGGGGTTTTGGCTTCAGATATGTCTTCTGCACAAATAAAGCAGGAAGAATTCCAGATTGGTTTTTATGATATTTTAGCTTTCAGGCTTGGCATTCTGTAATGCAGCCTAAATTATTTTGGATATAATCTAGTCAGCTGCCTGGAAATACAGCTACTCTAAGTGTATGCCACGAGGCCTTCTTACCATATTATCATATGCCAAATCACTCTTTTTTAATTATTTTTCACATATTCAATGCAGTTACAGATTTGTTCATGAAGGAACCTTTCAGTAGTTCAGCTGATCAGCTCAAAACCAAGCAGTAGCCCCTGACAGTTCATCTTCCTGTTTACTTAAGCGTGGCTGTCACGACTACAGTGAATCCAGCAGTCTTTTCACTTTTATTTATTCATTCATTCAGTGTTAAGGGTGGATGTGTGAGGGGCTTGAGTGACTGCAGTTTATTGTCATTTAGGTGCCATCAATGACTTTTGAGGTAAGTAGAGATGGAAATACTGTCTCACAGAAATAATTATTTTCATCTGTTCTGTGTAATAATGTATCCATAACACTGGATTTTTAGAACTCATTTCCATTGTTTTCATTGCAAGGATGGACTAAAAGGACAGCTGAGAGACAGGAAAAAACTGACCTTAGAATTCAACACTTGTGTTTATAAATTTTCCATAGGATTGACTATGTGAGCTGGAAAACATTGGTGTTAATTGGGGTACTCAGCCCTCTCCTGACTTTAGCGTGCTCTTCCTCAGTGTATTAATAAAGAATTTGCCAGCAGAGATAACATAATGGCCAATTTGCAGTTGCTGCTCTGCACTGTATCCTGAATTAATGTGCTCGTAGAAGTCCTGTCCGTACTCAGCTGGGCTGGCACGTGGACTTGCCAAGCTCAGAAAAATCCATTTTAATTGGAATGCCCCCATGCTGCCATTCCTCACTCGGAGCTTCCCTCTGCAGTACTCCTCCCCAGCTCTTTTTTGCACCAAGCAGGAAGGACACACATTGGATTAACTAAAGGCAAGGGAATGGTGGGAAGAAACTCCTCCTACAGGTGAGCAGCTGCTTGGTATTCAGGAGCAGGCAGAGCCCTACAGCCTCTGCAGGAGCTCAGTGGGAGCTGTTTATTTGGCAAGGAGGATGCCATTCCACCTTGCTGAAGCTGCAGCTGCAGCCTGGGAATTGGCAGGTGCCAGCCAGCAGAAAGGGGCACGAATCTCTGCCAGCCCAGGGAATGAAGGGCTCTGCTTTAGTGCCCAAAAACTGGGAGGGAATTTGTCTTGATAACTGAGCATGTTACAGAGACATGTCTGTTTCTGTTTGTCAAGAGGATCCAGCCCCTGTAGCTGCTGCAGGATGCCGGGCTGCTCCAGGAAGGATTTCCCTGGGATGCTGTGGGGTAGCTGGCAGGCTGGGCTGCACCCACAGGGCACTATCGGGCTGGGCATGGGCTCAGCTGCAAACTCACAGGAGCACAGCACTTCCATGAGAGCCAGGGGAAAACCAAGAGTGAGTGAGGGATTCAGTGTCTTTCCTTCATTCCCCCCCACTGTTTCTGTCCCTCTGTGTCAGGGACTCTGGGCTGCTGCTCACTCTGAGGTTAACTTGCTTCCTGAGAGCTCCAGGGTAAATGTTCCAGTTCTATTTGCAGTCTGACCCTCTGCTGCTGTGTACAGGCAGGCCTTTTGTACCCAAAATAGCTCCAAATTACTGTACATAAACCATAATCTGCCAGTGGGAGCACTGTAGTTTTCCATTTTGCTGCTAATTGGATGATACCCTTGCAATAGTCTTTGTTACCATGGCTGGTGCTGGGCAGGGAACAGTGAGGGAAGGCTTTTATGCAGAAATCTTACAAAAATGCAGTGACTATCCCAATTTGACAGCAATTGAAACCAATTGTCAATTAACTAAATAACAACCAATTAGCTTAAAGGAAAAAAAGAAAATTGCTTGCTTCACATTCTTTGTTGAAGCAAATGCCAGTCAGAGAATGGGAGCTTTTTTTCTTTCTCTTATAAAGGCAAAATGACAAAAGATGTGCAGAAAATGCAAAGTGGTGGGTTTCTTTTTTTTTTCCTAATGCCTGCCTTTTCTCACATGAGAATATTTTAGAAACTAGACAAGAATATCTTAAGTTCCTGAGACATTTAATTTCCTGTGATATTTTAAAATCAAAATTACAATCATTATACAAGCACAAATTTTCCTCCTTTCTTTCATGCCTCTGTAGGGTACTGTAAGCACAAGGGCAGCTCCCCTGCAGCTGGCTGCCTTCACAAGGGAAGGCCAGCAAACATCTGGCTGCTCTGTGGTGCAGTGACAGGCATGACTGAGATGTTAACATCTGCATCACCAGACCAAACCCTTTCTCTTTCGTATTTTATGGACTTATAGAGTCCATAGGTAAGATGTCAGAACTTGCAATGTTCAAAGCCCAAAGGAGCCAGGGCCATGGGAATCAGCTGAGTGGTGCTGTCAGGACTGGTGTTTTGCTGTGAGATTCCTCTAAGAACCATGTTCCATGTCTGGATCTGGTTTTGCATCTGGGCAATAGTGCAGTGATTCTGGTTCAGTCAGGGTGTCGCACAGGGAGAGCCAGCACACCACCGGCAGGAGGAGAAGGCTCTGGGCTGGTTTGCTGCTCTTTATCTTCACTGACAGTTTGGTACCAGCTCCCCAAAAGACAGTGCAATCCAACGGGGAGCCCAAGGCTGGATGCCTCAGGCAGGCAGCTGTGGTGCAGCCCTGGAGCAGAGGTGATGTCTGCAGAGGGTCCCTGACAGCTGGGCTCTTGTAGGTGATATACCAGGCACAGGAGGAGCAGAGATTAGACCACAGAGGCAGCTGCTACCAGCTAACTTAATATTGCTGGGTTAGTGAGACAACCATTTACTCACAGCATATTGGCTCTGGACTCTTCCTGGACTTGTCTCATACACAGTTCAGGCCAGCAGTTAATGCACAAAGCATTCCTGCCTGCAGGGCTGGACCACAGCTGGTCCCAGGGGGTGACACAGCTCTGTGTCTGCCTGATATCCATTAGCTGCATCAATCAATAAATCTTCACTTAGTCTTTTTACTCATTGTTCAAAAAGATCTTATTACATTCTACTTAGAGCTGCTCACAGCATTATTTCACAGGTTTCAAATTGTGTTACTCTTTTGTTAATACTTTTAGGACCCATGTTTCATAATTGGATAGTGGAGGATGAGAGGTATGACTTTTAACCATTCAGAAAGCAATGGATATTGGATGCTTTTTCATTAATTGATGTGAAATTCGGCCCTGCACATATCGATCTGTTGCTTTCTTACAGGAACATTTTACACCTGAATGCAAGTTCAAAGAATCAGTATTTGAAAACTACTATGTGACATATTCCTCAATGATCTACAGACAGCAACAGTCTGGCCGGGGTTGGTATTTGGGTCTTAACAAAGAAGGAGAAATAATGAAAGGAAACCATGTGAAGAAAAATAAACCTGCAGCACACTTTCTTCCAAAACCCTTAAAAGGTAATTGCTTGGGTTTGCTCCATTTATCTGAACTGAGACTGTGTTGTGTTTAATTCCTGTGCATATATATTTGACGTGTCCAGCTGCTTATGTAACAGGAGTGTAATGTTCTGTAACGTGGTGTTTGTCTCAGCAGAGTTTAAACAGGTTGAATCACAACTACTAACAGTGCTACTTCTCTGTTAGTAAGGAAATGCTGGTTTTTATCAGCTTAGGTCTGCCCTGCAAGCTTGTGTAAGTGCAGTGGGTAGGTGGCTGGTTTAACTGGGAGAGGGAGGAGTGGTTTTCCCCTTCTGTAAAATGTCAGTCCACTGAAGAGGATGTTAGAGGTTCTCAGGGAGTGTTTGAAATGGAAGAGGTCTCCTTGCCCTGGGTGTTTGAGTCTCTCCTTTCATTGCATATTGCTGGCTGAGCAATCCCAGCGTGTCACAGCTGGGCTTTGCCCCCCAGCCTGAGCAGCCCCAACCTGTGCTGATGTTCTGCTCTCTTGCCTTGCAGTGGCCATGTACAAAGAGCCTTCCCTCCACGATCTCACAGAGTTCTCCAGGTCTGGAAGTGGGACCCCAACAAAGAGCAGAAGCGTTTCAGGAGTGCTAAATGGGGGTAAATCCATGAGCCAAAATGAGTCAACATAGCCAGGTTCAGGCCAGCCAAGTGCTCTCTAAACAGAACCTTACCTCTGGATGCAGTTGAATTCTTACTCGCAGTCTTTCATCCAAACCTTCAATTCCCCAGGACAAGCCACCAAACTTGCATAGGTCACCCACCCGTTTATTAGCCATTAGATCTACTGGTTGTCAGAGGATAAACTCCAGGCATGTAGAATGTGCTTGTGCATATCACAAGGCAGTTGCATAGCAGCAAACACAACTGTGGGAAAATCTCTGAGAAGAAATGTCCAGCTCTCTCTCTTTAACTTTTTCTTTCTCTCTTTCTCTCTCTCTCCTATGCTTTGTGGAAAATGAAACAAAAACATTTCACAGCATTCGCTGCTGATAAGAATTTCCTATCCAACTCAGAAAAAGACCACTTTTGCTTTTCAAAGGAAATTTTAATGCTTGTATGTTTTATAGGGGCAAACAAAAAACAAATACGTAAACTGTTGTTTCCTTGGCTTACCGTTTTATATCTAAGGCTTGATAAAAAAAATGTATCCTTTAATTTAGAATAGTGCAACTTTTTGATTTCTGAACTCCAATGGGTCTTTAAAGCTTTGTCTTTAAAAAAATAATTCAAAATTCAGGGTTGAAACTGTGAGTTGGTGTCTCAGGCTCAAGCAAACAGTGTTCTTGTGGTTTTAAACACAATGAAATATAATTTTTTATAGATTTGTAGTTTCTGGTAAAGTTCTTGTGCTAACCCCAGTCTATAGGAATTGAGTTGTTTTGTTATCCCAAGTGGAAGTTAACAGAAAGGGATAAAATTATCCTCAAGTGTAGATTTCTCTTAATTCCATTTTGTGCGTCATGTTAAACTATTGTTGTGGCTTCTTTTTTAAAGACAGAAACTGTGGAATTAAGGTGACTTAATTTTTTTATAAGAAACATCTTATTTGTAAAAGTCCTTTCACTGTAACAGGCACGTGAATATTGTGTAGGAGGAAGCGTTAGGACAGGTTACCCCTAAACAACATATACTTATACATGCTATTGGAAACAATTGTTTAAAAATGTAGTTAGGTTTCCATTTAGGTCATCATGTCTGTTGCATGGGAGAAAGTTGGAATATTGGCATAGAGTTGCATGATGTGTAAGATTTTGTGCATTAATCATAATTGGATTCTGTGCTCCAAAACTGAATTAGTTCTGTACAGGCAGCTTTCTGCCTGGTACAAAAAAGTTGTTTATTATTTGTTGTATACACAACCATGCACTGAATAAACTATTTATATTAAGATGTACTTTTTAAAAAAGCTTGTTTGATTATATGCTGTACATCCATGGTTAATCTGAAGGGGAAAGGGTTGGCAATTAAATTATAAAGTTACAAAAGATACCCTAATTAATGTTCAAAATCTTTCTGTGTGATGGTCATCCCCTGTAATGCCATACATACAGAAATTCAAATGTTCTTTGCTTTTAGGGGCTGCCAGAGCTGGTCCTGCATGCCCAGCTGAGATACTCAAACACAGCCATGCTCTGGTGTGACCAAGCCTTGGGAGTGAACCCTGTGCTGTGCTGTGCTGTGCTGTGCTGTGCTGCTGGGGCCCTGAGCTGCACCTCTGTGCCCTGAGCCTGGCATAGGCTCCAGGAGCTCTGGCAGCTCCAGCCCTGCTGAGCACCTAGGGGATGCTCAGTGTTTGCTGGGCATCCCTGCAGGTGCATTTAGCAGCCAGCTTCATCTGGCCTCGAGGAAAAAGGCTCCCATACCTTTGCACTGGAGGGAAAACATCTCTCTTCTGCCTTTTCTCTCTGGAAACATCCAGGAAAACTTTTCTCATCTGCAGCATCGAGACAGCTCTGGCAGGTGAGCTTCACTCGTCAAGGTGTTCCAAGAAGTCCTAGCAGGGACAAGTTTTCATCATGGGTGGCTGAAGAACCAGTTCTGGAAGACAATAATGGAAATGGAAGCAAAAATCTACTCCTAAATGTTAGGCTGAAATGAGATATTCTGTTGTCTGCTCTGTGTTCCTCTCACCTGACTGAGCTGGAATTAAACCAGCTTTAAGGTCAGGGCTGAGAGAGGAGGGAAGGAGATTGTTTCAGATCAAACCTCCAGATTTGTTGTTTCATGGCAAATAGTAAGTGAAGAGCTCTGGCCTGCTCTTAGGGCCCAGGCTTCCTCAGCTTGCCCCTTTCCATAGGGTGAAGAAAGTGAGAGCACATCCAGTGCCACAGAAATCCTTAAAAAACTGAAGATGTGGTCATGATTGCTCCAGAGGTTTTGATAACTCAGTGGGTCTGGATCAACTCTTCCCTTCAACTAAATGTGGGATGTCCTTGGGGAACATTTTTCTTAACCCTCCCATCCCCAAACATCAAACTCATTTGGGTACATGTTCCAAAAAAGGAGTCTGAGTGCCTTAGGAACATAAAGCTTGATTTTAAAATAGGCATATCTGTAGCAAAGCTAGTTCGGTGCTGAGTGTTTACTATCCTAGAGATAACTGGAGATCTGCTGCTTTGCTTTATGGCTCCAGCATTCCTGTTATTCTCCATCCCCAGTACCTCCAGCCCTGGAGCTCATCTGCAGTAGAAGGGAAATTCTTGTCTCACAAATCCCCCTTCTGAGCACTGTAGTCTGACCCATCTTTTGTGTTGATGTTGGTGTCAGCTGTGAGCATTCGCTGTCAGATCTCTTGTTCCAAAGCTTTCTGATATACCAAGCTAACAAAGGCTACTCTTGGATGGAGATGTGGAGAGAGATGTAGTGATTGATGAGCCAGAAACAGATGTTTCTGACAATTACGTTAAATTTCTGGCAAACCTGGTCCAACAATATTTTTTCCTTCAGATTACTGAGGACTGAAAGGGTAATGACCCTGATAGAGTGCTGATAGTAGACAAAAGGTTATGTACTCTATGAGCAAAGTGAGGGATCATACCCAGGGTTTTACATGTAGTCTATGGAGCCATAAGTAGGATTTAATAAGGAAAGTTAGATTTAAATGTGACTTTATAGACAGTGAGTGAAGGTAATATTCTGCCTTAAAGTCAAGATAAGAATGTGGCTTCATCAGAGGACCAGACAGAGGAATCAGACTCCAGAATATTTATTTCAGCACTCATAAATTAGAAAGTTACACAGATTTTCTTCTGGACAATACCTTCCTTTAAGAAACCTGCTAGATGTTGGGAAAATGTCTAATTGGATGCGTCTCTATCAAAACTTAGAGGCACTGGTAAAGCTGCTCTGCTCTGCCACAGGTGCAGTGGCAGAGTGCAGGAAGATGCACACCTGGAGTGAGGAAGAGCCTAGAGGCTGCTGTGGATCCAAGCCCTAAGCTCCTGTGAGCCACTGACCACCTGCAGGACAGGGTCTCGGGCCCTCCTGGCATTGCCAGGGGCTGGGGACGCCTTTCACCTTCCCGTCCTCCTGTGCCTGCCTCTCCAGCAGTGCTGCCCACAGGCCTGGAGCTGCTCAGGAGGTGTCACCCCCTCCCAGCAGCTTCTGACACACCTGGGCTTCACCTGGCAGGGCCCTGAGGCACCGCAGGGCTGTGCAGACAAATGCCACCCAAAGGAAACAGGGCAGCCCTGAAGCTGTCAGGAGCACAACTGCTGCCTTTTGTGATCACCTGGCAGAGCTGCTTCCTCAGAGGTCTTTGCAGGGGCTCAGACTGCTGCTTGGCCTGGTTTGGGGGTGAGCAAGAGCAGGAAGAGCTCTTCTCTGTATCACAGAGATCTTTGTTTTTTCTTTTCCTTATTTGTTTGATTTACCTCATGCTACCTCATAGCATGGTTGTATCTCTGTAGCCTCTTGCTCGAGCACGTTCATCACTGGCACGATGGAAGGCAATTAATTCCCTGCCTGGGGAATTATCCCCAGGTGAGCCCAGGAAGAGCAGTGCCCCTCCTGCTGTCCCCAGCACCTTTCCCATGGGAGGCAGGTGGTGTGACAAGCTCAGGGATGCTGTGGTACCCAGGCTCTCCCCAGCTGAGCCCCAGAGCGCAGCCAGGCCTGGAAGAGCTCTGCTGTGTCTTGAGTATCTGCATGGAGAGCAGGGCCAGCTCAATGGCTTTAAAGGTCTCCCTGACATATCCTTGACCAGGACACTTTTGCAGGACAGAATCTGTATGTAACAACCTCCTGTCTTCTAATAAATAATTCTCTCTTAAACAAACTCCCTCCTGTCTGAGCTCTGGTTTTTTATCACTGCAGATGTTATAAGGGGTCTCTGCTCCAGCAGCAGTACCACACCACAGCTTAGCTTTCCCTGGGACAGAGACCCTTCTGGATGAAAATTGTCCTTTCCCTGTCTTCCTGACCCAGAGGGGCAACTTGAGTGGTCAGCCCAAAACCAACAAAGATGGGTGTTTCAGTTTTCTGTAGCCTCAGCATGGTGGATGAAGGACACAAAGTGTGATGCATTTCACCAGCTCAGAGAATGGCTGCTCTAAATGCTGGAGCTCAGTTTCCTCCTTGATGTAAGAGCAAGACAAAAACCACCATGGTTTTGTCTGACTTTGTCTCTGCAAAAATGACATATAAGTACAGTGGAAAGCCTAAAATAAATTCATTTCTTAGGGAAAAGACCTGCCATGCAATGTATCCTGAGTAACTCCAGCTTTGGCCTTTTTTCAGCAATTTTTGGGGACATGTCCTTGACAACAAAAAATTTCCAATTCACAGTTTTTAAGACACTCCCTCCCCTGGCATGAGTGAGCAGAGCTGTGAGGCCCTGGTTCGTGCCTTTTGGATAGCAGGTCCTGAAATAAGCTGCGTTTGCTGCTGTACAATGGTTTTATTGCTGACCAGCTCCAGTAGCAGATCTTACCCTGCTTTGAGGACATACCACATCAGTTTGGGGGCACTCAGTCACCTTCTGTAGCTCCTCTCAAGGAGAAGTTTAAATATTAAAGGAAAACCCAAATTTGAAACACATTTTACATTAATCAGAGAAATTGATGTAATAAATTATTCTATCTCATCAGGAATTAGAAGACAACTTACAGGGTTCCCTTCAAAGATCATTATTAATGATTTGAAATTTAAGAGTCTTAAATACCACGTATGGAAAATTACTTTCAAGCACTTGTAGGCCTGATTTTTTTCCCCAGATATGTTTGGTATGTCTCACCTAAATACAACAGCTGGAGGGGCAGGATGAATGCTCTCATGTCCCAGGGGTTTCTCAGCACTGCATGTTGTCACACTCCTTTTCTGAGCTTGTCTCCTGGCAGAGGACAGGGTCACAGGTCCCCATGCCACCGAGGGCCATCACACCTGTGTTTAGAGCAATGAAGAAAAAATTTCACTTTCCTGATGATGAAAAAGACAAGGCCAGTGAAGGGAAGCCAAAGAGAAACTGGAGCCCAAGGACTGGGGAGTGGGGCACATTGTGCATGAAAAGCAACAGCAGCAATGACTCTCATTGAGTTCAGCAGGACTGAGCTACCCCTGAGCAGGACAGGACAGCAAAACAGGCACAGTTCAGATGCCTCTGCTGAAGTGTCTCAGGGCCTGAGCCCAGTCTCAGTCTCAGAATACACCACAGACTGCTAGGTCTGGAGTTCCCTGCTGGTTTGAAGAGCCTTTATCTACATCAACATTTCACTCTGCTGCTGAAGAACCTTAGACATTACTTCATGCCTAAGTATGTAACAGTGTTAATCTAGGAAATATTTTTAGATAACAAAATCAACTGGTACAAAACTTAATTAATCCTATTTTCTTCCCAAATGGTTTCCTTTAAATGGTACTTGAAATAGTTTTACTTTCCCCCATTGTCTCTCTAATATACTGATTAACTTTTCCTTCTGAGCTTCTCCTTGTTTTGTCAGCTCATCCAACCATCCTTTCTGATAATTAAGCAATTTAATAATATAGAGTGATCTTTAAAAATTAAACTCCTTTTCTTGTTAAACAAAAGCAGAACTTTCATTGTTGTTTAAAGGTGTGGGTTTTTTTTTTTTACTTTCTTAATTTAAAAGAACAGTTACTGCATTTGGAAGTAGTGGCAACACCTGAGAACCCACCTGCCACAGAGTTGGTGAAATTATTTTACATTAACCACAAAGGTTTTGCATTAGATAACATAATGAGATTTTTCTAGGGAGTTTCAATCAGCAGATCTCATGATCACATAATTGGGGCAGACTGAGCAAATCAAAGAGTGAAGGAAATCATGAAACAGTCAGGATTATGGGTGCTGCTCTTGCCAGCTTGTAAAAAATGAATTTTAAAAACAACCTTTAAAAGTTAAAATATAAAGATAGAAGGTATTAGTTATATTAGTTATAGAATTGTAAAGTTAAATGTTAGAAACTGTACTCATTTTGTAATATATCTTCGTGGCCTGTCAGGCAAGAATGTCATTTCCATGGCAACGTAAGACTCCTACACCTCTCTACTCTGCCTGGCTACTTCACCCCCCCCCCCACTCATCGAGAACCAAGCTCTAACACCCCTTATGGTAATTAAAGATCCCAGGATGCAACGCCTCAGGAAAATCGGGACAACTTCCAAAATAAACAGTAATTAAGTCTCTTTGACAACAACTTAAAACAAAAAGAGTGGCGGCTATAAAGACTAAGATGTAAAAGCCATCTAATACCTGGAATTTTGATCTCGCCGTGACCAGAAGAGCAATCTGAACATCCGACTCATCAGTGGAAATCACATTGGACTGGAATTGTCGGGAGCATGCTCCCGTGAGGGGGGAGGCTAATTCCCCACTCAGCTGTGTGCAGCAGCAGAGTGCCCAGCTCCCCCCTCCTTCTCAGCACTGCGGTGGAGGCCACCCCACCCCCCCGAGGCGCCTGCTTCTAAAAGAGCTATACTTTAATAAAGGCATTTAAAGGAGGAAACATCGTCTCCTGCCCAATTTTTCTCAGTTGGTGCTGAAGCCCGGGAATGGCCACACCCAGAAGAGGATAGAAGAGGACAGAAGTGGACGTCATCTGGCTCCGAACCTCTGAGAATGCTGGCCCCCCCGGATCAAGAAAACCACGCTCCCTAGCATCGTTGGGACACACTGCTGAGGAGCACTCGGTAAGACCTAGTGACGGGAGGCGAGTGAGTGTGTGAATGGGGGAGGGACCAGCTTGGACCCCCCGAGTGAGTGTGGCTTCTGAGTACCGTGTAGTGACTCCTGCAAAGGAGCCCATCGGGAAAAGGAGGGAGCGAGTGAGTAAAGCGCTCCCAGGGGCTTAGAGGCCCCCCTCCGACTGGGCGGAGGAAACCTAGGGTGTGAGTGGCCCGTGAGAGGCTGTTTGTGGGGTAGGCCCTCCCAACGGGGGTGGGCCACCGAGGCCGTCCCAAGCGTGCGAGAAGGCTGAGGGCAAGAGCGTGAGGCACGTACCACACTAGTACCGGGAGCTTAGGATAGCTCAACATGTGGGGAGTGTTTGAGAGCACTGGCCGGGGCACGGCCCAGGGTTTCTGCGGGTGTCGGGGATAGGCACACACTGTGCAAGTTCAGGGAGTTCAAAGTAACTCAAGGCATGAGGAGTGCTTGATCTCTCAGAACCCGTGGATTCTGGCTGGGGTGACCTACACGGGGTGCAGCATGACAGGGGTCGGTAGGCACCTAGAGAGAGGTGTATCGACCGAACATGAGAGGTAGGGAAACAAGTTTCAGGTGGTGTAGGAAGCTTGGCAGTAGGGTGAGTGAGTGAGCTACACACTGTACACTCAGTCCTGGCAGTAGGCAGTGCTGACTCCCAGGGCCCGAGCATATCGGCTGTCTAACGGGGACTGCCTGGTGTACAGGGACGCAAGAGGGTATTGGCTGCGGTGGTGGCTGGGCCCTAAAAAGTGGGGGGCAGGAACCAGACCATTCCCTAGTACCACGGGGCTTGCAGGGGCAGGGGCTGAGACCCTAAGGGCGGGTCTTCCAGACTGCTTCCGGGGCTCCTGAGTGTGGGTACTGGCAGGGGTAGTGGCCGAGACTCTGAGGGCGAGTCTTACGGGCTACCTACGGGTACCAGTGTGAGTGTGGAGTGAAAATGGGTGTATGCAAGAGCAAGACAAGAAAAAAGAGAGAAGTAGAAGAAAGTAACAAGATTAAGAACATCCCACCAGAAAGCCCACTAGGGCGAATGTTAGAATCATGAGAAAGTAATAATAAAACTAAAGATCTAAGTAAGATCAAAATGATCCATTATTGCATTGAAGTTTGGCCAACTTTAGATTTATCGAACCAGTGGCCGTAGTGTGGAACCACAGATTTGTAGATGTGTGATCAGTTAAATCAATATTTAAAAGCTCAGGAGAACACCTGTAGTGAGCAAATACGCTATGCTACTTGTTGGCAGAACAGCACGTCTAAAGAAGAGGTGACAAAAATTTGTAAGTTAAAAGAGAAAGAGAAAGTAGATGAAAAAGAAGAGAGGAAAGAGGAGACCCTCTTGACCATCTTCCTCCTCCTCCCCCAATATACCCACAAGTTCCACAAATACTACCTAGCAGCCCTCCCCTGTTACCCATTAGTCCTCCAACTTTGCCCCCAACCACTCCACTCTACTCCTCCCCACTAACAGCCCCAGCCCCTCCGCTACTAACTCCTCCATCTGCCAGCTCCACAATAGGGGTGTCCCCTATGATTCCACCCCCTGCCTCCTCAGTCCCTCCATTGCCCTCCCCGTCTCTACCATGTCCCCCACAACCTAATTCCCCCATTTCACAAACTAACCCCTTTCATTTCACCCTACCTGCGACACCAACAAGCAATAACCAAATGCCTCTTATACTATCAGCACTCCCTACACCTCCTCCGAATTGGGAGGTAGAAAAGACAGTCCATAACACTAGAGGGACACCGGTTGCAGAAGCCCTGGAGGGACCCTATCAAAACACTCGGTCAAAGACAAAGCTATTTCCCTTAAGGGAGGTACCCATGGGTGGTGTAGCAGGAGGAATAGGGTTTGTTAATGCCCCCCTAACTGCCTCAGAAGTGAGAAACTTTAAGAAAGAGTTAAAAAGCCTTGTAGAAGATCCTGTGAGGATAGCAAATCAAGTTGATCAGTTCCTAGGTCCCTGTATATACACATGGGGAGAATTAAATTCTATTCTAAATATATTGTTCAACCCAGAAGAAGTAAAGCTAATAAAAACAGCAGGAATAAGGGCATGGGAGAGAGAGAACCGTACAGGCCCACCTGGAGAGCAGAAGCTCCCAGTAGTTAACCCTAGCTGGGACCCAAACCAGGAAGAAAGTCGCAGGAGTATGGAGGATTTTAAGAGATTGATTGTAAAAGGGATCAAAGAGTCAGTCCCCCGACAGAGTAACACCAAGCTTGCTTTTGATGGATCGCAAGAAAAAGATGAAACGCCTGCAGCCTGGCTGAACAGACTTAGACAAAATTTCTGAAAATACTCAAATTTAGACTCTGACAGTGTAGAAGGCCAATGTCCTAGGGTGACTATGATGCCTGTATCCCCACATCGTCTGTTCTGTGTTCTGTACCTTTAAGACTGGTTCTGAGAGTGAGCAGGGAAAGAAGAAGCGCGCAGTTTGTTTTGAGAAACAAACTCACTCCTCTGAATCTGCTCTCGTCCTTGGGACTGTGTGGTTTCTTTTTTTTTTCCTTCGTTGGATGCACGGAGGGCAGCCAGAGAGAGTTTTTTTCCTCTTTGTTAGTCTAGCTAGCTGAGGCAAAGAAGCTTTCCTGGACTGTTTTTTTTTTTCCTATTTTATTTTTCTTTGGGACTGTTCAAATCTGCTCTGGACTGAAAAACCCAGAGGAGCACCGGGATCTTGCACCCGTGGCCCACCGGGCCGGGACTCGGCATCTTCCAGCACTGAAGGGACTGATAAACAGACTCCTGGCATGGACTCTCAGTTTTGCCATCTCTTTTCGGAGCAGCGAGACGTTTTATTGTTTCATATTATTGTTATTATTATTATTCATTCTTTATGCTTGTGGGCATTTTGTTTGTTAAATAAATAAGGCTTTTTCCACTCTTCTCTGAGGGAATTATTTCCCCGGACCGGCTGGGGGGAGGGGCTGTTTGGATTTGCTTTTCAGAGGAACCCCATTCGGAGATTTCCTCCCAAATTTGCCCTAAACCAGGACAGCCAAGTTTTTCTGAAACTCCAGTTTGTAACAAAATCCTGGCTGGATATCCAGAGGAAGCTAGAGAGGCTTGAGGATTGGCAAGAAAGGGAGATAAATGAATTTGTGAGAGAAGCATTGAAAGTGTACTTGAGAAGAAAGGAAGAGAAAACTAGAACAAAAACCAAGATTATGGTAGCAGTAGCGAGAGAGTGTAAAAGACACAGTGAACAATAAAGATCATAGTAAAAACCCTCAGAGTGGAGACAGCACTAGACCTCCACTAGGACGAGGAAAGGGAAGAGGGGTGTTACCTTGGAATACTGCCCCGAGACCAGGAGAAACAAGAACCTGTTTTTACTGTGGGGAAGAAGGACACCTCAGGAGAGAACGCAAAAAGGCCATCCTTGATGAAAGGATAGCAAGAGAACAGGAAACCCTTGAGAAATGGTTGAAGGGGGAAAAATAAAGAAGATTAGGGGTGTCATGGGCTCTATAAGATAAAAAACCCAAATAAATATCATGAAGAGCCCATTGTAAACCTAGAAGTGGGTCCCCACTATGAAGAAATTGAATTTCTTGTTGACACAGGGGCGGAGAAATCCAGTCTTAAACAGCTCCCTGCTGGACTGACAATAGGAAAAAGATTATGTGATGTTATAGGTGCGGAAGGGAAGCCCTTTAAAGCATCTATGGTTGAGTGTGTAGAAGTCAGGGGAAATTCAAGGAGATATATCACAGATCTGATATACCTACCAAACACTGAGAAGAGCTTGTTAGGACGAGACTTGCAAGTGCAGCTGAGGGTGGGGATCATTCCAAAAGAGGGAAAAATGGTTGTACAAATGATGAAGTTAGCCATTGAAGATCTAGCTGAGATTAACACAAACGTATGGGCAGAGGAAGGAAAGTATGGCTACTTAGACATCACCCCTATAAAAGTAAACATACCAGAGGGAACACCACCAATAAGGGTTAAACAATATCCCCTCTCAGCAGTGGGGAGGAAAGGATTAGCCCCAATTATAACAAACTTGTTAGCAGCAGGAATCCTAGAGCCCTGCAGGTCCCCTCACAACACACCCATCCTAGCTGTCAAGAAAGGAGAGAACAAATTCAGACTGGTGCAGGATCTAAGAGAGGCAAATAAAAAGACTATTACCAACTACCCTGTAGTATCTAATCCGTACACTTTGCTAAGTAAAATCCATACTGAACACGCCTGGTTCACAGTAATTGATTTAAAAGACGCTTTCTGGTCTTGTCCTTTAGCCCAAGAAACCCGCAATTGGTTTGCTTTTAAATGAGAGTGCCCTGAAACACATAGAAAGCAACAACTAAGATGGACTCGTTTACCACAAAGATTTGCAGACAGTCCCACCCTCTTTGGGCAGGGTCTAGAGGAATTGTTAAAGCAGTTTATCCCTGAGAATGACACCCAGATTTTACAGTATGTGGATGATTTATTAGTATCGGGGGAAAACCAGGTTGAGGTCAAGCAGACCAGTATCGATCTTTTAAATTTCTTGGGAGAAAAGGGCCTGAAAGTCTCTAAGGACAAATTACAGTTTGTAGAGTCTCAAGTTACATACTTAGGTCATATAATTGAAAAAGGAAATAAAGAGTTAAGTCCAGATAGAATCTCAGGAATACTAGCCATCCCTGCACCAGTTACTAAAACTGATGTAAGAAAACTTTTAGGTCTATTTGGGTACTGTCGGTGGTGGATTGAAAAGTATTCCCAGAGTGTCAAATTTTTATATGAGAAATTAGCAAAATCAGAACCTATCAATTAGACACAAACTGATGGAAAACAGTTGGAAGAATTAAAAACTAAATTAGCTACAGCTCCTGTCTTAAGCCTACCAGATCTAAAGAAGAAATTTGACTTGTTTGTTAATGCAGAAGAAGGTATTGCCTACGGAGTACTCACCCAAGAATGGGGGGGG